>DWQW01011421.1:0-11450 GCA_018249695.1 Heliconius erato demophoon
AATTAATTTACAACATACTGCTTTCACTTATTCATGTAGAATTGAATAATGGTTTATAAAGTACAAGTGCCTTTTAAATTATTTATAGCAAAGTTACTTAACCATAAATTGTAGAGCTAATTCTGTGCCATGTAGAATATTAAGTAAAACAATAAATTTAAAGACAGAGGAGGAAGGCTGCCTAGAACTCAGCGGTATAGCGTCTAAACGCGGCGATTCGATTCCCACTCGGGGCAATGAATTATTTTCATCTCCTAGCTAAAAAAATTAAGTGTGACGTTCAATTTAGCTATCAAACACGCAATGTCTCGAAAACTAGACGAAAAGCGGTCTTAACATTAGATTCCCTTTGCCTTTCCTGCCGTATGCGGTATACATCATAAGGCTAATTAATGTAAGGTATAAAATAACAATAAAAAATACCTTTTGTTATAAATACGATAAAAGTTAATTTATATATCGTAAGAATCGTATCGTATTTCGAATTTATGTATCGTATCGTAGAAATCTTAAGTGCGTTGCAAACATACATACATTATACATATATTAAAACGGAAACGTAATTCAGTGTATTAAGTACATAATCCAGTAGTCTAAGCGGGAGAAGCCGCGAGCGTGACGTTAGTTAGTAATAAAAGCTACTTCAATATATATACCTAAACGAAGAAGCCATCACGTCCCCTATATTGGAGAGGCAGAGCAGCATGAGCGGTATGCCGAGAATCGCGTAGAAAATAGTCACTACTTTACCCGTTTGTGTCTTTGGCGCTATATGACCGTAGCCTGAAACAGATAAATAATTTTATATATTATGTTATATACATCCAAATTGTATCAACTTTATTGCTTATCTTAATTTAACAATGAAAATGTATTATTAGTAATTATTATTAAATAATATTATTTTATTATCACGGCGTATAAAGACGATGGTATTGGGTTCGATTCCCACTCGGTGCAATGAATTATTTAAATTTTCTCACTTTGGTAACTAAACGATCACTCAACACAAAACCTCTTGAAAATTGAGAATGGAATGTCTTAACACTACGTTCCTTCTATTATGCCGGAAAAAAACGTGAAGCTACTTTTTACTATTATAAGTTATACATATAGTATATTATATTACTATATTAATTCGTTTATTGTTTCTTACTGTTTTGTACATTCACAATACACTCTTATCAAGGTCAAGGTCAATTTAACTTTCACATAATTTTTTGTATCACAAAAACAACTATGTACATCAATAATACTTTTAAATATAGGGCATTACATAATAATGTACGCTTATTTCTAAAGCCAACGTAACAGCATCGGTGGTTCAGTGGTAGAATGCTCGCCTGCCACGCGGGCGGCCCGGGTTCGATTCCCGGCCGATGCATATCTTTTTTTTAATTTTCACTTTTTTATCATTATTTTTTTGCATTTTCATATGAATATAATAGTAATAACTTGAACTAACATTTTTTTTAAACCAACTTTAAATTATGATGTTAAATAGTACGTACCTACTCTTATTAAAAAGTTAAAATTTATAAATTAAAATAATTTGATGTATTTTTTCTACAATTTAGTTTTGTATACTGTGTCTCTCTTAATGGTGGTCTCTTATGTGTAAGTCTTAATTTTACATACTTGTAGCAAAACAATATAGCAAATGATTATAATTATAATGTTAGAATTGTATATAGACATTCTGATTTTTTTATGGAACTTGCACTTTGTGAGACATTGTGTGTTAAGTGGTTTAACTCAACACCGCGTCTTGTTACCACAGACCAATGAAATAAAAATAATTTATTTCATTGGTCTGTGGTAGTAGTTGAACCTACAACCATCGCGTTTGCTATCACAAGCTGAGCCGGTGTGCCACAACATCTCTTTTACATTACATACTAGATACTAGATTAACGAAATTTCCGTTAACACACATTTCTCGACACATTACGTATTGAACGGCGGAACGTAACGAAAAAATTGGATTGGATTATACGAGAATATTTAAAAAATGGAATAACTGCTAAAACATGTTTTAATTTCCGTCAAAACCAACGGATATCGACGAGGTCGACAACTATAATTGACTGAATCACAAAAAAACACAAATAATATTAGGAACAATTCATTATTATTATATTATTGCCTTTATTCATGAAATATAGAGTCCATATTGGTAGAGCAAGTGAAAGATTATTATTATTATAATAATAGTAATAATATTTATTCACTTAGCCTTTGAATTATAATGATAGCCTATTGACGATGGGGTTTTCCTAAATATTTGCAATTGAAGTCAAGGAGAATTTCGAATGTAGTGGTTGATTTACAAATTGAACCACTTTTTTTGTTATTAATAAGTCTTAATGGTCTGACCTTGATGTAATAATTATCAAAACTAACTTAATAAATATTTTCATAATATATCTGTAACTTTTATTTTATTACTAGCGGTAGTCGTGCGGCTACGCCCGCTTGAAGTATACGAATATTTCTTTAAGTGTATTTAAGAAAAAAACCAGCCAAGCGCGAGTCGGTCACGCCCACCAAGGGTTCTTTATCAATTTCAGTATTGTGATTGGGAAATACTTTATAGGTTATGATGATGCGGCGAATAAAATTAACAAATTTAAGTTTGGGGGCATCTTATAATGTATGAAAGTAACTACAAATATAAGTAATGATTTTTTCTACGAAATATCTATGCATTTTTACTTTTCGGAGTTTTTCATTTATTTGTATTGTAAAAACTTCCTTCGCCCTAAATTTCATAACTAACTCGAATTACACTAAATGTTTTGATTGTGCGGTGAATTTCATACAAAATGATACAAAAACGATACATAAATGTTCATATCTTTTGACAGCGTTGTATTAAAAGCCTAATTTCTATACTCAAAGGAACTGTTAACTTGAATATCTGATATTAATTTTAGATTGACACTACAACGCAATGTCAAGAAAAATGGTCTTGACAGACTGACAGACGAACAACAAAGTAATTCTACAAGGGTTCCGTTTTTTTCCTTTTGAGGTACAGAACCATTTACTTTAGTTATGCATTAAATAAATCGAAATGTAAATATTTTGGGAATTAATTTTATTATTGTATTTAATAGATTTTTTTTTAGTTATTTCACATCTGTCTAGGTAAATCGTAACTGCGCGCTAACTGTAAACGTACTTTTTTCTACATAAATTCTGATTCTGCAAAAATAAAGTATAAATTATATATTTAATGCTTTTTTATAATCATACAATCTCAAGTTTTTTTTTATAATTATAGAAATAATAATTTACAAATAATATCAAACAACAAAGCACTGAAAACCAAAGACTTAGCGAATTCAAAAAACATTTTTATAACTATTTTAAGAAGTAGCAATTTTGTCAAAATTGAAATAACTTTTTTATAAAGTCTATATGTTGCTCCACAACCCCCTCTATCTTTCAGTGTTAGTCCTATAATAATCGGTTCAGCTGGTCCGGAGTTTAGCCCGGATAAACAGAAAAACAGACAGACTAAAATAATAAAATTGCTTAGTTGTGTTGGAACAAATAAGTTTAAAATATATATTTTATGTAAACGTGAAGTATTATGGAATTATTTAAAAAAATACTGTATTTTACGCTTTATATTATGTCGATATTATAACAATAAATATATATCTATATTTAGCAATTTTAGCACATATCAAAATATAGTATTTTTATTATATTTGATGAATTTAGTACAAATACTCGTAAGTTATCTTACCTTTATTTTTCTTTTTTTTTGCTTCAAAATTTCTTTATAAGATTAAAAGAAAAAACGTTATTAAAATATATTATGATTTTACTATTGTTATTATAAATTCAACGATTTATAATAATATTGTATTTCTTATTTTATAGTGAAAAATATTGATTGACATAGAAATAGATAATAATTAACTTAATCACGCAACCAATTGTCAACAGACTACTATAAAGCGCGGGAAAAATAGGAGCTGTCATTTTTTTATTTTTTATATAACAAAAATGTCACCCAGTGATAAAGTCGCATTAACACAAATCCTTTTTACGTCAAATGTAATTAATTAAGTATATTAATTAATACAGCCATTTTAAAAATTAGTTAAACTAAATAAAATATTTTAAAATTTAATTTAAAGTTTCTTTTAATACAAATATGTGGGTCATCTACATTAGACCTTAGGGCTTTCCCAGTCGTAATTGCGTTAGTTTGGTGCAAGTGGCCTTCGCTTGACTGACTGTTAAGTTTTGAAACTCGCTTACTTTATGCACCTGATTATATCTGTACACTAATTTAATTACGATTAATCAGTATTGACACTTTTAGTTAGAAACTTAGAGTATAATGTAAAAATATTTTATCAAAATGTAGTAAATTACAAAGTGCAAGTATGCAAAATGTAAAATCTCAGATTTTATTTAGTTATTTGCGTTTGTAAATGAGTATAGAAAGAAAAGTTTCACCTTGTATTCCGTATAACAAGTTAGATTAGACAAAGGAAGTCTGTTTTCCAGACATCACGTGGTGATTAGCGGAGCTCAACGCCGCGTTTTGTATTGTAGAGAGTGAGGAAATGAAAATAATTAATTCCCCCGAGTTTTGCGCCAGGACGACCTCAAAAAATTATATATTTTACCATAATTGGCTTTAATATTATAAATTTTGTGATTTTGAAATAATAAGAAACATACTGGTTCGATTAGAACAGCTAGCTGATATTCGTCTTTTTGGGTATGTTGTTGCGCAATGTTGCTCAACTATGCCCTTCTCGTGTGAAGGGCGGTCCATTTGTAATTTTTGATAGTCTTGTAACTATTGACCAATACTTATTTAGTTGAATATATTAACGAGACTAAAAAAGTTTACAACTTTAAAAATGTTGTGGACTGTACTTTCATATTCCGTTACCATTAAGACTCTTTCGTTGCCCACTTTCCGCCAAATCCTCTAGGCATTGCGTGTTGAATGGGGGACTCAACGCATCGCGGTATTCATTAGGAATGCTGCGCTATTTAATCAGACTGAGGAGACTTTTCAAACATAAATTTCCTTTTGAAAAACAAATCAGAACTGCCATGGGTCAGTTCTGCCCTGCGCTTTCCAGCAGTATTTTAGTAATATTTAGTAATAAACATATTATAATTACAACATTGTGACGTATTTAGGTTTAAGAACAAATCTTATACAATATTAACTGAAGAAACGGTTCGGACCACGAACAAAATGCTTAAACGATTACGTATACTTAAGCAACAGTAGTTTAGTGGTAAAGTTAGGCCATCAATACTTTGTATACGGCGCAAAGACACAATTTTGAATTGTGTTGTGTTGTGTTGACACAAGTTTAACTAAAATGTGTTATTGATAAAGTAACATTTATAGAATATTTTTTTTCATCCTTAATTTGTAATGTAATGTTTAATAATTTGTAATTAAATATCTTAGACACGCAAGCTCTAGAAAATAAAGAAGATAATCTTGCAAACGGCAGAATAAATTTTTTTGAATCCTTGTCAAGAATACTCTCGATAAAGTCACTTTTCAATTAAAAAACTATATTGTAATTGGTTCATCCTTTTAAGAGCCACAAACACACACGTCAAACTTATAACACCTTGTTTTCATCGGGGCTTAGAGAGGTCCATTTATATTAACAACTAGCGGCCCCACGCGGCTTCGCCCACTTGAACTAATATTTATTTAAATGTGTTAAAGAAAAAAAATTGTATGTTTATCTATACTGTACTACACTAAGTACAGTATAGATAAACATACCATATTTGTTTAAGTAAATCTTTTGATATTAAAAAAAAAGTGTTCCCGCTTAAAATACGACCCTGCGAGAATTTCAGAATATAAAACATCCTATTTCTTATATCCTATTTCTATTGCCAAAATAATTTTCTTATTATTTGTATACTTTTTCGTAATAACGTAAGTTATTCAAAACTCTATAGATACATATTCCTTTTCGTTGGTTTCGTATAGTTAGTTCGAAACCAACGAAAAGGAATATTTATGTTTAAAACATTTCAGTTTTTAGTTAGACAAGATCAGCGTAGGAAGTTCTTTTAACTCTGTGTATCTCGTTTTTTTTTGTTTAACTTCAGGCTTCATCCCTAGCGGGGTAGCCGGAGCGATCGGAGCGCCAATTGCTAAATAAATTTTCTCTATCTAACATTTTTTTTATTAATACTTGAATATAATTAACAATATAATTACACAAATTTTAACATATAAATCCTAATAGCGTGCAAACAAACTAGTACAAATGATCTAGTTAATAACAAATGAGCGTTACAAATAAAAAGCTTGCTCCATAGGTTCGTGTACTATTGCCTGCCTCGCAAGAGTTGAGTCCGGCTGAAGTCAGTCAGTTACATAACAGTGCGGCACTGGGGCGCGCGCTTAGTACCTACTAAATATTTGTTAATTAATATTATTTATTATTTTAAATTTTTGGTTATGTGCGTAGTTCGTTATTTGTTAATAACATGTATCTAGGTATGTATTTTGATTTTGTTGAATTTTAATTCGCACTCTATTCTTGCATTACATCGCAGGCATAGAAAAATATTAAATTAAAAATAATATATTTTTCAAATATTTCGCATTTTTTGGAATATATTTTTTATTTCTCATATAATAAGTAAACATGTGCGGCATTCTACGGTGCCGCCTGCCCATAGTCGTCGAAAGTTACGTTTGTACTTCACTAAGCTTACGTTATAATATTTTTCGTTTTTTTAATTTCTAAATAAATTTTCATTGTATTTTCTACCAATAACAAGCCAAATTTTATTTATAATACAATATTTTTTTACAATATCGTTTTTAACATACAAAATCATAAATGTATAGTTGATTTTCTTTTAATTAATAATCGTCCACAAATTTATCACAAATCCACAAACATTTATGCTAGGCCATCGTGGAGCAGAGTCACATCATCTGACTATAAATGTGACGGTTGTGGGTTTGATTCTCACTTGGAGGTACGAACTATTGTCATTTCCTCGCTCTGGTATCAAGACACACAATGTTTTAGGAATTAGGCGGAAAGTAGAGAACAGAGTATTTTAACACTAGGTTCCAGAGGGAACCTCGTGTAAAAATACTCCGTTCTCTAGGTAGAGACCTATCCTTCTAGATGCAGAATACAGTGTAAAGCTAAAAAATTATATACGATTCTAAATTGCGGCCTTCAAAAAAATTAATCATGCGAATGATATCTATATATGGTATTGATTAAAATGTAAATTTTTTGCACAATTCAAGGAAGCTACCTTGACATAATAACCAAAAGACATAAGTATAGCTTAATACCGACATCTGACAAACTTCGCCTTCAAGGCTTTTCTTAACAACATAATATTATCCTTATATTAACTGTTGAGAAACCTCCGCCCGCCCACGATATAATATTACGTTATACGCTAATTTCCCTTTTTGGATTAGAAAGATACCTATGTATAAATAGCTGATAAGGCAACATAGACGAGTTATAAAGCAGCCTATGTGAGTATCCACTATGGTAATTGTTTTGAATTCTGAAAATGTATTTTTTTTTGTTTTTGCGTGTGTTCCGTAATCGTATCTCCATTTCTGTTATATTGCATTATAATACTGAATTCCTTTTATTAATCCATATTTGAGACAAGACTGGTTGCTACATCCATCTTGTCTCAACTAACTTATTGTAGTTAGTCTTAAATCTTTATCAACTCCGCCAAAACTTGTACCTACCACAGTTAAACAATACTTATAATAATAACGTCTAAAGTATGTCTTATATAAAATATCATGATTGCTTATTTTATTGACACCATCGTGCCACAGTGTGATCCCCATTTGAGATCAATTATTTACATTTCTCTATGTCTCGAAGGGACAGTAGAGAACAAAGTGTCTTAAAACTTGGTATTCTCTACCTATTCTGCCATATACGAAATAGAACAGCTAAGTTCTATAAAAGAAGCTGCAAAATACATAAATTTATGTCTTGACTCCATATTAAATCAACATAATGTTTTATACATAAGCGCGATAATAAGCAAATAACCGTAATCAATTCAAAATCAAAATCTCGTTGAGTCATCAATGAGTAAGATTAAATGATACTTAACCAAGTACTATAGTTCTAATTGTAGGGTTTGTTATTGTTCTACGAGACAATGCCGTGATGTCACTGCAACTAACAGTCAGTGAGGGAAGACGTCAAATAGTAGCTCACGTGTTCGCGTGTCGCGGGCGGAAATAAAATTATACTTATATATGACCTTAGTGATACATATCTACTGAGGATTTATCCGATATGCCATTAGCTACTTCCTCTTTTATCATCGTTTCAGATTAGCAAAGTAGAGTTGGTGTATTTTTCTAAAAAAAAAGAATCGGAGGAGATCTCTAGAAAACGTGTTAAATTTTTGAAGAACACGAATGAATAATTGTGATAGATTTTTGCTTTTCTTAATATCAACCTTCAAATATTTAGAATAAATATTATATTAAATGTCAAGGACTTAAATTGTAACAAGTTCATCAATATTTTTTACTTTTTCTAGTTTTTTTTTTCTTTTTGCTTCCTACCGTATACCGCATAAAGCACGGAAGTAAAGAGAATGAACTTGACTCCTTGCTTACCATAGCAACAATATAAAAATAATTATTTCATAGAGTGGAAATCGAACCCTCAACTGTCGTGTTTATGCCACACGCTGTGCAGCTACCACGGTATCTTAGCGATAAATTTGTAATATACTTATTATATATTTTATCGTAGACATGGCATTTTACCACAGAAAGAATCCTTTTATGGCTGTTGGTTGCAACTTGCGCGTGCGCAGAGCGTTGGAGCTGGCCAGACGACTCTGTCGGGGAAGACAGCGTACGCATTGACAGTAAATTACACTTTGGTGACCCGGACACACAAAGGAATAGTAAAAGGTAAATTTTCAGTATTCCACACATTTTTGAATATAGCAGGGTATGTACAGAGAACATAATGTAAATTCACTCAGTTTTTACCCACTTTTAGCCTTTAACAAAATGTTATGATATTTTTTGTAAAACCACTAGTGATGACCACTAGTGATGTAGTGTTTTCACAAAGCTCCTACAGATGGTATTAAAAATGTATACATAAAATATATATCAAATTTAAAAACATAATTAAAGGTATGAGTCTAACGAACGAATTCATTAATTTTAATAATTATACCTCAAAATGCGATCTTTAAAATCAATCAGTCATAATTTGGCAATTATTTTAAGCCAATAAATCTATACATACAACGTTCAAATTATACTATTAGGTACACGTACGAGTAAACGCAAGTGAGCGATGTTAAATTAATGTATCGTGTTTTGTAATAATCTTGGTACTAAATAACAGAGGTAGTGGTGCAGAGGGTGTAAACGTGTTGGTTGCGGGTTCATTCCTGCTACAGGGTATGATTTTTATTTTAATTACACCCATTTACCCACTCTAGTGGACCGAATGCAACCTCAAGTTTCGCAACACGCATTATGATACATCGACAACGGAGTGTCTTGACACTAGATTCTGTCTGCGTCCCTGGCATATGTGGGACACAACGGGTAGGTACTAGCTATAGCTTCAGGATCAAATCTAAATTGTTTACATCGGAGTTATCAGTCCTCACTGCACCGGAACCGAATATTAAAACACGCAAGTCTAATTTATTTATCAGATTTAAATAACATATTTATTTATTCAAAGAAAATTGGCTCGACCTCTTAACTCATCGGTCTAAGATGCGGCAGTTCGAGGCCACTTCAACAATTAACCACATGAACGGTTTTATAATAATTAAGTTTGCACATCGCACGCGCCGGTCCAGCGAGCGCGCCTTGGCCGACATCCCTATAACACATATTGTTTTCTTATTACAATACTATATTATCCCACAATCTGTTTGTGAAATACGATACTGTTTACGTCATAGAGCCAGTTGAATTTAATTGGCTAGTTGTGAAATGATATTTCATTCTTTCGTTATTTATACTTTTGTTTCATTTGTTTTAGACTTAATAAAAAAATGTTTAATAATAATACTCCTATAGGTATATACTATACAATATACCTATATTGATCGTGTTCTTACCAGAAATACGTTGATATTTCAAAAACTATTGAGATAATTTAAATGAAGGTTGAAGTGTTCTCTAATATGGCAAAAACGCAATTTAAATTAGAAAAGATTATCTTGTTATGTTTCTTCTAGTTTCCGAGAAAATTTGGATTGGACTAACGTACATACACCTAGGAAACTTAAATAAAACGTCCTGCTCAAATATTATCCAATCCTAAGTATGAGATTAAACTCACAATAAGCAATTTTTTGATAAATATATATTGACTGGATCGTTTTACTTTACGATAAAAATATGAATAAATTGATTTTAAATATGTTTGTCATTATATTGTCATTATTGCATCGGCATGATCTAGATCTGATTTACATATTAAGGCTCATATTAGAAATAGGTTAAGTCAGTTCATTACACGAACTCCAATTAAAGGTGTCCTATTACTGCAATTGCATTATAAATAGAATGTTGGTTGATTAAATCGAGGGAATTCCACGACCGTTACACTTGGAATCGCTTACGCAAGGAAATGTTGCTGGTCCGATTGATGATTGTCGTAACTTTAGTATGAACATTTTATATTAGCTATTAATTTTTTTGAGGCCAGTCGGCGCGGGGGCACATGTATGCGACTGTAAGCGCGACGGTTGTGGGTTCAATTTCCGCTCGAAAAAATGAATTATTTAATATTTTCATTTCCTTGTTCTGGTAACAAGGGAAAGGGAAAGCGCGGCGTTGATTTTTGCCATTCAATACGCTGTACCTTAAAAATTTGGAAGTGAGAAACGGAGTGTCTTATCACTAGATTCCCTCTGCCTACCCTCCTATACGCGGGAGACAGTGTGATGTGAAAAAAATGCTTTAGTGTAGATGGCTCGCAATGGTATCCAAAACCCTACGACAAAAAATAACGAAGCTAATACGTTCTAACGAAAAAGTATAAATAAACAAAAAACTCAACTACCTTCTCAAAACTAAAAAGTAAAAACATTATCTATTGTTTACTAGAATTAACAATCGGGACCTATTCTTTAATCAATTAAATCTTCACAAGAAGTCCTGTGAAATTTAAAAAGTCCCGACTGTTAATCCTTATTAACTATTACATTTGTTTCTTACTTTTTAGTTTTATGCAGTATGATTTTTTATAGTAACTTTTTTTTAATATCTGAAATGTATATTTTTTATACATTCATGGGTCATACTCAGAAAAGTGTACATTTTCGAATTCGTAACGTAACTGATGAGTAACAATACTGATAATATTTGTTACGAAACTGATGTCATAAGGCATTATTCACAACAAAACAAGGATGTTATA
>DWQW01011422.1:0-11450 GCA_018249695.1 Heliconius erato demophoon
TTTCCATTTCTTCGCTCTGGTGTCGAGGTCCAGCGCATCGTTGAGTTCTGCCACTCAACATGAATTGAACGGAGTGTCTTAACACTAGGTTCCCTCTGCCTACCCTGCTGTATGCGGGATACAGCATAGTAATAATAGTATTATAATAGTCATCGTGGTGCAGTGGGATAACTTCTTATTGTACAACATGATGGTTGTGGTTTCGATTCCCACTTGGAAAAATAAATGATGTCCATTTCCCCGCTCTGGCGCTGACGGCGCTATAATCTTTAATAATTTATTTAATTCTAGGTTCAAGTATTTTTTTCGTTAGGCAAAACATAGAAAAAAAAATATTTTTGTAAAATGAGCGAAAAATTTAAATAAGTAAATTAAAAGAAAAAAAATCTACAATGAACATAACTTTTCCAATAGTCGATGTACACGATCTTAAATAATAATCAAAGGAGGTTACCATTTTTCGTAACTTAGAGAAAAATAAGTAAAGGCTTCATAAAAAGGAAACGTCCCTTGATCGAGCGGCAATTGTTGAAGACTTAGCGCGGACTACAAAAATGTTTCCATTTCCATCCTGTTACAAAAGCTTTGTGAAATGGCTTCCGAATATTTTAAAATATTTTATAGATCTTGTGATGTTCAGTTTGAAGACTGTATTTATAACTTTGGCGGAAAGTGGATAGCGGATATGAGATTTTTTCTTTGTTCTTTGTGCTGGTATTTAGATAATGTGCGGCGTTAAGTTACGCCACTCAGGACACAATGTCTTAAACATTTGGCGCTACATGCTGGACGGAGTGCCATGCTATACCTGGGATACAGCCCCCTGGGATAACCCACAACCGCCGCGTTTACATTCTCACGTTTATTCAGCTGTACTTTAAAATTAAGTATCTACTAAATTATATAACACGAAATTTATTAAAAGTTGAGGTCAGTCGTGGCGCAAGGGCACAAGTGTGTAATAGCAAATGCGACTGGTTGTGGGTTCGATTGCAACTCGGTGAAATGAAATATTTAATATGTTCATTTGTTCGCTCTGGTGTTGAGGCAAAGCGCAGCGTTAAGTTCTCCCACTGAAGACGCAATTCCTCGAAAATTTAACGGAAAAAGGGGAACAGAAATGTCTTAATGAGAACGGAGTGTCTTAACTCTAGATTCCAAGGTTCCCTCTCCTACCCTGCTAAGTAAAAAAAAACGTGCGTACAGCGTGAAAGTAAAAAAAAAAAATTAAACACAGTTATCGTTTCAAACTTGGAACGATAACTGTGTTTAAATATTTTTTGAAGTTAATAATCATATATCAGGACAAATATTTTTTTAAATATTTTTTAACGAGAGAACGGAGTGTCTTAACTCTAGATTCCAAGGTTCCCTCTTCTACCCTGCTAAGTAAGGGGTTCCCCCGTGCGTGAAACTAAAAAAAAATATTTAAACACAGTTATCGTTTCAAACTTTACTGTTTAAATATTTTTTAAAATATTTTTTAAAGTTAATAATCTTATACAGGAGTGAATTCACTTCTGATATAAGTTTATTAATTTTTCATATATTTTTAGATCAAATTACACAAAGATGAACCTTCAGTTTGCTTAGCCTATACTTTAAACACTCGGCCTCGTTTCACGGACGAGCTGAAATAGACTACTTAAGTGAGTGATTCAATTAACTAAATGGAGTAAGGTGAACTTTCTTGAGAAAAAACGTTTATTTGAATTTGCACTTACGTAGGTGATATAGTACTGTTATTGTATAAAGTTTATTACATTTGTTCTTCATAATATTTAAAAAAAGGATGTTTCGTCTTCATTCACAAAGGAAGCAAAAATTTAGTGTTAAGGACACGTTGTTCACTTTCCTTTCAATTTTTGGAATACGGATTTTCCTCATTGCCTCAAAAATTTGGACACCAGTATCATAATGGAGAACGGAGTACCTGAATACTAAGCACCCAGGTCTCCTCTGCTTACTAAAAAAATAAAACATACAAACTTTCCCCTGACTTGGATGTGCACCTACTATTTTACTGCAGTCCTTTTCACAGTGCTATGATGACATTATCTATAGGATATGAGAAGATAAAAATTTTACGTCATATAATAGCGCAGTGTATATTATTTCCACAGATTGCAGTAAGTTTTAAAAGCGAATACCATTTCATAAATAATTTTAATTATTCATATTCCCATTTTAACCTTCAAGTGCGAAATCGGGGTGGGAATGAGTTTTTTTTATTTCTCACATTGGCTGAGTGCCAGTCAAGTGGGTGACAAACTTAGTTTGGCATGAGAGCTAAAAGGATGCCAAATTACTTTGAACACGTTTAATAATAAATATACATGAAATACCTATTATCTGAGCAGTTGGGTGTTAATCATATCCGAATTGAACTTATGTAAACTGTATTTTTTGAAAAGGTCAAAAAAATTACAACGACTTCAAATATTTGTTAATCACCTAGTTACCTATATTATACCTAGATGCCCCCACCAGAAATGGGTAAACCCATATCGTGAAAATTGTTAGATTTTAATGAAACTTTGACTTCATTCTATAGTGGAATAGATTTTTTTATTTTATTTATTTTTTATTTTATTTTATTGTTACCAGGGCGAGGAAATAAAGACATTAAATATTTGCCTACAACATATCGTGTTTACAATAGCACACTTGTGTCCCTGCGCCACGAGTGGCTTTGACGTATGTACATATAATATGGCTTTTAGCAAATCTTTACGCATTCCCTAAAATATATTTTTATTAATAATTTAACGGTAATTAAATCAAATTTGCAATTAGTTTCTTATGATGATGATTATTACACTGAGCGCGTTGCGAACAAAACAAGACAAAAAGTCAAAGCACTTGGACGGTTTCCAAGAGGCGCGGGTTCAAATCCCGCTACGTTATACTCTATAGTATTTTTGTCAAATTTACTTTGTCTAGTCAATATTTTAGTATACTCAACACTAACCTGTCGCATGAAGTTTTCTCAACGGGTCCACAATAGCAAAGTACCGATCAGCTGATAGCGCAGTCAGTGTGAATACTGACACGCCTATACTGACGTCCTTAGCTGCTTCTGACACCCTGCACACAGTGACACCCCACGGCCAGGACTCCAGTGTGTATACGAGGGAGGTGAACGGCACACACGTGATGATCACCAGCAGATCTGCCAGAGCCAGGGAGAGTATGTATCTGTGGATAAATATTTCTTATGATTATTGATGTTTTTTGGAGAATTACTTTATTTTTTTTTATCAGAGGCGCGGATTCGTGCCCATTGCATCCATTTTTTTATATTTTTTAAATATTTTTCTTTATGTATAGTCAATAAAGGGTATCTGTCTGCATGTGATGGTTTTGGATTATGTTCTTAATTATGAAAAATGTTTGTAGTAAAAATATATATTTTTTCGTCTTACGGAGAAATATTTGACATTACACAATCATTCTTGAATTGTTACTGCTAAAAATATATTAATGAAAATGCATAATGATATTATAATAAAATTAATCAATAAGGTTTCTTATAAATTCATAGATTCAAGTTCCTAATTCATTTTAGCTTCTATGTGTACACATTTATAAGTTGTGAAACAAATATATATTACAAATCACACTTTTATCTGTTTTATAAAATAATCAAAATTTCACCACATTTCGTTTTTATATAGCGATAAAAAAATGGTAATGAGCGAGAGTGGACTTTCAAATAGGCTAATCGTGACAGCTAAAAATTTATCTCTATAAATTGTTAAGTTCCTTTGAACTTACGAAATATTTTCTTTTTTTTCAAGTACAAAAACTGAATTAATAAAGTGAAGTAAAACAACAAGCTCACGACCAAGACTGATTTATTTCTTATAACACGCATTAACTTATTATATATTCTACCTTATATTTATTATAATTGACATTTTCCCCTTACAAAAAAGTTAATAAATATACCATTATCTACCAATAAATATCTCTAGATTTTAGTAAAACTTAAAAATATTTCTATAAACAGAAACTACAACTATAACTTTCATTTAATATATTGTATATATACTTATTAAGAAAAAAATTGAACGTAGCGAGATTTGACGTAGACGTTCTTATTAAATTATGTTGAAATCCTTATACGCTTGTTACAACTTATTTATGTTTGTTAGCATCTCTGTAGGGAGATTTTTACAAATTTCCACTACCCAAAGATTAAACTACTTATAATTATCGTTTAGCGAGCGAGTATAATATTTCTTAAATATTTTTAACATTTTTTAAAAGTTTTATTGCACACTAGCAAAGAAAAATACTTATTAAAAAAACGCATACAAATTTGAACGTAACAGGATTTGAACCCAGGGCTCTTTAGAAACAGTTTCTATTGTTATTTTACCACTTACTGATGAAACCTTTCAAGTGCAAAAACGACAGCAAGTATTTTTCGATGTGTGCATATCTAGGCTGGCTAATGTAAGTGAAGCATATTCAACTGGCCTTCCATTTTGCAACAACGTAGCACCTAAAGCTTTTCAGCTTGCGTCGACTGTTTAAAGTGTTATTCCACTTAAGAAAGAAAAATACTTATTTAGAAAACGTATAAAAGTTTGTAGGTACGTAGCGGGACTTGAGTCCGCGCCTCCTGGAAACCGACCAGGCGCTTTGACCACTAAGCCATACGTTCTCATCGAGCTACGTTAAAATTTTTATATGCTTGTCACAACTTATTTATGTTGTTAGCATCTCTGTAGGGAGATTTTTACAAATTTCCGCTACCCAAAGATAATTACTAAGAATTATCGTCTGGCAAGAGGGAATGCTATTTATTAAATATTTTTAAACGTTTTTAAAGGAAAGAAAAAATACTTATTTAGAAAACGTATAGAAATTTAAACGTAGCGGGACTCGAACCTGCGCCTCCTGCAAATCAACCAGGCGCTCTGACCCCTAAGCCATACGTTCTCATCGAGCTACGCCAAATTTTTATATGCTTGTCACAATTTATTTATGTTGTTGGCATCTCTGTAGGGAGATTTTTACAAATTTCCGCTACCTAAAGATAGTTACTAAAAATTATCGAATAATTACTAAGAACCATATAAGATTTTAAACCGCAGACAGAATGGCACGTAACTTTATAAGTTTTCGTTTGAGGTTTTACAGATGACTGAAATATTAAAATTCGACAGCTGACCGACATCCATTTTTTTTTTCCATTCTAATAAAACAGATATTGTGTGTGTCAAAGAACACAGTAATTACATATTTTTTTGCGAACAAGACATCAAAATATGTCAATACAATGACAAAACATTTCACTATCTTCCTCACAACTTTTCCACATTTTCTTACCGTTTAAACCATCGCTGGACTACGACATTAAAAACTAAAACCAGCAAAATCGACCTAGGCGTTCTCGAGTTTTACGAGGCAACCGAACAGCAATTGATTTTTTATATATAAAAAATCAATATTTATATAGATTGACAATTTTGTGAAAAAATTGCGAAAATTCGACAGAAAGTGGGAAACTAGTATTAAAACACTCCGTTGTTTTAATACTAGTTTCTCCCTATCTCCCCTGTTAGAAGCGGTATAAAGTGTAACTTGAGTGTAGTTAAGAAAAAAGTAATAATATTAAGATTTAACGCATCTCTCCCAATGTCTGAAATTTACATTTAAAGCAGCGAGAAAAAAAAAACCCCGCTAAGTCTGATAAGACAGAGAAAATAAAAATATTGTAGTATTTGCCGTAGTTCAAGTTTAGAATTTTGTAAAAAATATCTTTTGTTAAATCTGTCTGCGAAGTAAAAGAAGTTTTAGAAACAAGGGCCCTGTTGAAAGTTTTCCAAGTTTAAATGGCTAATAAAAATATAAATCTTTTCACATTTAAGAAAAGTCTACTGTAATATTGACATGTGTTTTTTTGCTCATATAAGCGAAATAATTGTGAACACATGTACATACATGTTATCTTTCATTGATGAAATTAAAAAAAAATAACAATATTCTTACAACATCATCAACCAATTTCAAATTAAAATAGCCTTGTTTCAGCTTTACGACTGAGAACCTAATGTAAAGATACTCCGTTCACCGCTTTCTAGTCACGTGTGTTTAGTAGAATATATACGGACTAAAGGAACTTAACACTTCGCTTTGATTTTCCAGAAGTAACTAAAATATTATATATCTCGATTTGGGATCAAAGCCACAACCAACGCGTTAACAGTCAGATACTACACAGTACAAGAACATTTATTGATGTAAAGAATTTTAATGAAATTGGACCTCTATATATAAGAAGATCTTCCTATATTAAGTTTTACTTACTTTTTATGTAAATAAGATGTGACAAGGGTAGGAAAGACAGGTCGTAATGAAGAGCGGCCGGGGTTAGTGTTTTTGCACTTTAGTATAAGGATAAATTATTTCGAGGGCAAAACTATGTAATATAGTGTTAAGACTACCTATAAGACTTCCTTTCGGTGACAAATCATTCCTTCCTCACTTATTGAATAAAAGAAAATAACACCCTCTAAGCCCCCAAACATAGTTTTTTTTACATATATATTAAACTTAATAAGAAATTATCTCCAATTTATTTTCGCAGTTTATTAAAATGCAATAAATGTATACAAAAGAGTAGACATGGAGTTGACCTTTGAGAACACAGTATCGACGATAATGGAGAAAGGTCACGAAAAAAAATAAGGACTTCCAAGAGTGCATGTATATAAAGGTTCACAGCAAACGTGACAGAAAGAGTTGAACGTAGTAAGAGGATTATTCCATTCCGTCTAGATAAAGCATGCAGCTAAAGAAACAGAAAAGTTGAAAGAAAGCTGTTTAAAATATCTCTTTTAGTCGAATAATCTTCGAAATTAAATCAAAGATTTTATCGATCAGTAAAATATATTTTACTTTTGTACACATAATATTTATTTTTCAGCTGTATGCTATCATCACGCCCCATATGCAGAAAGAGAGAAACGGAGTGTCTCTCTGCCTAGCCTGCTGTGTGCGAGATATAGCGTGAAGCTGATTTCATGACCAAGAGTGGGAATCGAACCCACAATTATCGTGTTTACAGTCACACATTAGTGCAACTTTGCCACGACGGTTTCAAACGGCAGAGTAGACATCGATAGCTTAATATCCAATCGGATCGGAGGTAGACCAAAACTCCGCGTCTTGCTTTATCAGAGTAGAGTATTGCCTATGATTCAAATATAATCCTTAAGTAGGAATGGAATCCATGACTATTTTACTGTTCCTCCTCTGTATCCACACTATAGAAAAACTATAAATATTTTTTTTTATTTCTTCTTCAGTGGTCAGATTAAAGTACTGGAAAATAGGATTTGTGGAGGTTATATAAATTTAAGCTGCATTTTAATTACTTTCTAGTTGGTTGTGGTTCTACTGAAATAGCGAATGTCGGCTAAGTTAAAGCTTAAGTTAAGTACTTAATTTCTGTAAGATACTGTCTTAGAATTTGATATAAAGTTTTGCGGTTTTATCCTTGTATTTAATATAAAACAATTTTATTTTTAAGAAATAATTATTTCTATTTTTCCTTTTTCTGCTTTACTTTTAGCTTCACGCCTTATCCCATACATAAGTTATCGTGTTAAGACACTCCGTTCCTATTAAAACTCCTCCGTTCCTCACAATCCGCAGAACTCTCGAGGCATTGTGTGCTGAGTAGCGGAACTCAATGCCGTTTTTTGCCTCATTACCAGAACGAGGAAAAGAATATATATATATATATATAATTAATTTCTCCAAGTGGGAATTGAACTTACAACTGCTTACATCGTCAATGATTGAATCGCCAATCGTGGCCATGCGCTATGACGGCTTCATTTTTTTCTAATATATTAAAAAGTTGTGTTCGATTTATTTTTATATAGCAGTGTAAAATAAAAAAAAATAGGACGGACAGTCGTAAGTACGCGATCATATAAGATGAACAATTTTTCTTTTAGTAAAAACGGAAACCTAATAAAATTCGATAATTAATGTCAAATATGTACAACTAGTCAGTAGGCCAGTCGTGGCGCAGCGGCACGAAGTGTGACTGTAAAACCGACTGATTGTGGGTTCGATTCCCACTCGAGGAGATGAAATATTTACTTAAATTTATATTTCCATTTCTTCGCTCTGGCGTCGAGACGCGGCGTTGAGTTTTGCCACTCACTACGCAATGCCTCCAGAATTCGGCCGAAAGTTGGGAACGGAGTGTCCTAACACTAAGTTCCCTCTGCCTACCCTGCTGTGGGCGGAATACAGCGTGAAGCTGATTTAATTTAATTTAATTTTTATTTACAAAAATGATCTCTTGACACGAGTACTTACAATATAAATAAAGAAAAAAACCAAAAAGTGGAAATTTTTAGTTATTTCATAGAAAAAAGAATCATTAGAAACTTATATTTCTAGCTAGCATAATAAAAAATGAGTGCATATGTCCGCAAACTTGAGTTTGTTAATTTTATAAGTTGTACTTCCCGTTAACCTACATGTTTTCTAAAATTGGTACGAAAGCATGGGTTGGCGACTCCGACTCGCACTTAACTGGTTCTTATTTATTATATAAGGTGTACTTTCTTCATATTTTGTTTATAACAGGATATACTACGTCGAGTCGACTGAATTAACTAACTACTGAAACCGCCGCTCTGCCGCTTGAATATGTTTACTGAAGGCGATTGTTGTGGGTGTGTAATTTACTTGGGAATACTGCAGGCTTTCCACAGTCTATTAATACGGAATAGTGTTTATTTTTTATCTCTTATCACAATCTCTATATATATTAAAAGAATAGAAAAGTCAATTATGTACAAAGATACAAAAAAGTTAGGTCGGTTAATATATCAATTACAGGTGCCAAAAAACCACTCAGCAGAATTTTTTTCTGTCTGTCTGTCTGTTTGTTTGTTTGTTCGTGCAAAAACTACTGAACAGAAATCAATGATTTTTTTTGTATGCTGATAGCCTGTATTCTGGAGGTATATTTTTTAGGGTTTTCTAAAAAAATAAATACCGAAAAATACAAATTACTTAAAATATCGATAACTACTGGATGATAGTAAACAATTTAACAACAACTTAACTTAACTTAAGGATAGTTTTCATCATGGAGTATAAAGCAATTTTAGTAGGAAAAACAATATAATTATACTTTTTAACAAAAAAAATCGACTTATTCGATTTTAACCGGATCTCATCATCAGCGTGAATCTGGTTTTAACTTTTCAATTTATTAACCAATTAAAATAAAACAAATACTAAATACAAAAGAGAAGTTTGCTAAAATACAAAAGTGCACTTAAATCGTTTAGGCTGTTTCGTTTTAACGTGACAAACACACAAACCGACCAAATTCTATTACATTACTAATCAGCTTCACGCTGTATCCCGCACACAGCAGGGTAGGCAGAGGGAACCTAGTGTTAAGACACTCCGTTCCCCACTACATTACATTACTAAATGCCCGTAATAACAATTTTTAGCTGTCATATACAGAAACCGATGCGTTAAGATTTTATTGTAAATATCGACAAATTGTTTTTTTTTTTTTCAAACATTCAATTGAATATTCTTATGGGAATTACGAAAATGCAACTTAAAGTTTTATTAATTTTCACATTAGAAATTTTAAATATGTTGCAAACATACATTAAAGATATATTAAAACACAAACACAAACGCAATTGTAGTAGTACAGTTTATTAAGGAAATAATTAAGTAGTTTAAACGGGCAAAGTCGCGAGCCAGTTGTTTGTATCTTAATATAGATTAGAACAACGGGTAGTAGATGTGGGTATTTAAATTTTTTTATTTTAAAAATCTCATACAACTGAGCATGCATAAAAATCACTTAGTTAAAACATTTTTATATTACACAGGAATAAAAAATTTGCGGCGTTGAGCTACGCCACTCAACACGTAATGTTGTCCTTGCTCATCGTTCTCTACGTTGGATAAAGCGTAAAGAACTCAACGTAATACCCTGTACTACTACAATTACGTTTGTGTTTGTGTTTTAATATATCTTTAATGTATGTTTGCAACATATTTAAAATTTCTAATGTGAAAATTAAAATAAATATGTACGTGTTTATTGTTAAGTCACTCAGCCCCCTACGCCTCGCCAAATTATCGAGGATTTGCTTGTTGAGTGGCGGAAGCCAAACGTTGTGTTACTGAGTCACTGCAGTCTCAATCTATATTAGTGTCTAAAAATAAAAAAAGGTAAAGAAATATGTAAGAAACGAAACACATATAAGATTGAAATACTAATTAAGCCCATGTCGTGTCGATAAACAAAATTACAGGAAACCACCCCCTAATCTCAGGTAGCATTTCCTTCGTCGAATTACGTTATTATGAATCGATTTTCTGACTTCATTAAATAAATAATAAAGGTAGCAATAACTACACCAGCCATTAAAATAACATTATAAAATTTATTTTGATAATTTTCAGTGAATTTTCAATTTTAATTATGTGTACAAAATATAATTTACCCATACTTATCGGTAAAATCTAGCCGATCTTAATGGCGAAAAAGCTTTTTAAAAGAGAATGACATATTTTTATAGTGAATAAAACTTTAGAGAAACAGCCATTGTTTCAATTTTTTATTTGAATATAGTTATTTATTAATTAACTTATTATTGAGGCTGTCGTGGCACAAGGGTAACAAGAGTGCGATGGTTGTGAGTTCGAACTCCACTCGATCACTCTGGCACCAACGCAACCAAAGCGTTAAATTTGCAAAGCGTTGAATTCCGCTAATCAACACTCAATGTCTCAAAAAAAATCGGCGAAAATGGAGAGTGGAGTGTCTTAACACTAAGTTAACTAGGTTGCCTATCCTGCATTATAGAATATACAGGATGAAGATGATAATAATGTGATACCTGTCTTGTAGTCATCAGAATGTTGCGTGATTCAGATTCAGAGGATTCAGATTACTTCAGGGTCACCAATATATCGGTGTGTGAGACTCAAGGCTATTAAATAATATTTTATATACTGGAAGCGTCTGCACTCCATTTACGGGAGTAGCATATAAGGGAAAATATTTGAAATCCATTTTAAAAAAAAAATATCAAGAGAAGCTAACAGTTTAGACGTAGGATTTTTTTTTCATTTCACGATATGTATCCATACTGTATTACATGTGACGCAGTTACGTATAGTTACCAAAAATGTAAACACGTACTACTACGAAAATACTGCCGATCTACCATTTTTATTTAAAAAAAAACATACCAGAACGAGAAAGGGATATCTCTTGTTCTATTTTACGAAATCAATTATTTTCTATACTTATAATAAATCTGTAGAAAAGTCGTTTCTGTACATTGAAAATATTTAAGAAAAAATTAGCCAGGGTGTTAAAGGATAACTAACAGAATCCATTTCCAACATTTTTGGAATTTTTGTCT
>DWQW01011423.1:0-11450 GCA_018249695.1 Heliconius erato demophoon
AATGAAATAAAAAGAATTTATAATTAAATAAATATAATAATAACAAATAATAAATACATAATTAACACAGAAATGAAATGAAACTAATTGAATTTATAATTAAATTAATATAATAATAACAAATAATGAATACATGAAACAGTACAAAAATGAAATGAAACTAAATGAATTTATAAATAAATTAATATAATAATAAATTTACAATGTAAAATAATGATAAAATGAATTTATAATTAAATGATCACAATAAAATAATATATTAATAATAGAATTTAAATTGTTAATTAGAAACTAAAATGACTAACGAAACTAAATGTATTATAAATACAAATGTATTACTCAAGATTATAAAATAAGAATTTGATAAATGTATTTTGTTTTAAACGTGCAAGAAATAAAAGGTTTTTTTATTTTTTATTTTTATTTTTATTTTTATTTTTATTTTTATTTATCTTAACATTAGGTTCCCAGGTTCCCTCTGCCTACCCTGCTATGTTCGCCATACAGCGTGAAGCTGAAAAAAAATCTTTATCTTTTATTAGATAAACTCCTTTTTGATTAAAAAGGTAATTCTAACAAAGCTAATTTCTAACCCCAATGCTTAATATCTCACACGTGATACATCACACGTGGCTTGCATATAGAATGAAGCTTTAAGAACATTCGAGCTTTCAATTGAAACGAGTTCTAATAACATTAATTTAATGATTTGAACTGGTTACCCGTAGGTATGTATAAATAAAAAAATAATTCATGGTTTATCACGCATATAGCAGGATAGCAAGTAAGAAAAAAAATCAAGATACTTTGTAGATTGTTGTTTGTCCATTTACGACGTTGAGTAACGGAACTCAACACCGCACTTTATCCATGGCGGAAGGGAGAATAATTTACACAGTCATTACCTGCCCTATAATACGATGATCGATTGTCAGCACTTTTTATATTCGTTTTTTTTTTAGTTTTTATTCCAATAATGTTTTATTTTATTTGTATTTCAATAAGTAAATATATTCACTCTATCAAAGACCGTTGGCCAATGAATCTCCGTCCAAATTCCAAGAGATTGTGTATTAGGTGGTGGTGTTAGTAAATTAAAATAATTTATTCTCATATATGAGAATCGAACCCTGAACCGTTGAGAGAGCACAGAGGCACAGGGGGCCTCAACAACAACAAACTCTGTTACATTTCACAATTACATTAACACACCACCGACTGTGTTTTATAATTAAAGAGGCACCGTACTACCGTAGGCAGAGACTATAGACTACAGAGTATAGGCTATAGGCTATTACAATACCGCCGAAGAGTCTTGCTACTCTAAAATTAGACTTTACTCATTTGAACTCATGCGCATTATTGGCTCGTGAAAATGATAAATGAAAGTAGGAAATATCCTAAAATTTTAATTTCGCGGTTATCAACAGCTTATTTCAAGGTAGCCACAACTTGCTGACCGGACTATATAGGCTACATGATTTTTGTTTTGTTACATAGTCTAATATGGCCGTGTATACCCGAGGCAGAAATTTACCCCACCTGCCTACGTTTAATCGCGTACTTACATTTTAAATTTAAAAGAATATGAAAATATTATTGTATTTTGTTTATAAGGTATGCAGAGGGAACATAATATTAAAACACTCCTTCTCCTCCATTTTCCACCATATCATGTTTAATTAATTATTAAATCATCTCTTTTTATATCTGTATCTTTTCCCAGATACGTATTTATGATAATTCAATCTTTTAATTTATTATTTATTGAGTTATTCAAAATGTAAAGCTACAACAAAATATTTTGCAAATACGTTTTAAAAGAATCTGTATCTCTCATAGAGACTTAGCATACCATTTATCAAATCAAGTTTTAAAAACAAACTTTTCATTTAAAAAAATAATCTTAAAGGGTGTTCCGGCTCCACATCTGGCTACATACAAAGATGTCAAATTACAACACTTATTAAATACTATGGTTTTACTAAAAATGCTTCTATTAAATTATATTCAAAAGATATAAAAAAACACCTTTTTATTATACTATTTATAAAAAGTTATTATACTCTCCCTTTGAAATTTAAATCCAAGGCCGCCTAGTTGGATTTTAGAGGGGGATCTTTGATACACGAATTAACAACCAAAAATAATGGTTATTAAAAAAAGTCCATGGTTGTAGATTCAATTCCCACTCCAGGCAACGAACTACTTACATTTTACTAGCTATGGTAACAAAACAAAGTGTGGTAATGAACGCCGCCGATTAAAACGCAATATTTCTAAAAAATATTGAAAAGTGGACAAAGGTGTGTATTAAATATGGAACTGTGAAAATTAAAAATGAAAAAATCTCTCTATCAAAGTTCCAAGGCCGCTTAGTTTGCTCTCAAAGGGGATCTTTGATACGTGAATTAACAAAGGAATATACAAGTTATGAAAAGATTTCATCATATAACATCCACATAATATAATTAAATAGGTCACTTTTTATATGAAACCTGTTGATATGACCATGTGAGGGTATTTATATATTCTGTAGGGGAGACGGTACTCTCAATAAGAAGTTGCAAAAGTAAGTTTATAAGTACTTGGATGTTTCTTTAAAATATATTCTTTGTATGAAAGAGATCGTGGTGGCGTGGCACTGTTAACGCGACGGTTGTGGGTTCGATTTGCACTCATGGTATTGAATTACTTTCATTTCATGGCTCTCGGAACGACACAAGGCGTCGCGTAGGGCAATATCTCGAAAATTGAGTGGAAAATGGTGAACGAAGTGTCTCAGCATTATTGCTATTTTTTTATAATATATTTTAAACTAAGCACTACAGACACGTGGTCCGTATTTTTTTTTACTTTTTTATTATTTTCAGCTAATCAACGTATTTATATTTATCTGCTACTAAAACTAGGCGTATAACTAGAAATAATTATCTAGATATTTAATTCCTAAGAAAGTCCAGGTATTTTTAGATTGCCTGTTTGTAAACATTTCACTTATTATCTATTAACTTAATAGCTATTACAATTTTACAATATATATATATAGTTTTGTTTTTTATTCTGAGGGCCTATCGGAGGATGGATTCAGGATGTGGAAGGTATCCTATTTAGTAGAGGTTATGACCACTTCGTTTCTATCTTTAATGACCATTTTTAAATTGCATTCCACGAAACGACGAACAAATTGATGCCCACGAAAGGCATTGCCTTTCGTCTGTTGTACTGCGGAACAGCCATTTGACCGCATCGCCTTCGCTGCCGCTGTAGTAGGAGCAGCTACTGTAGCAGCTAGTAAGTATGTCACGTTATTGCGACGACTGCGTGCGGGACGCTGTCATGCAGCTGTAATCGTATTTAATAATATGTCTCAGCATAAGAGTACTTACTTACTATTAAAAAATATTATAATAAGACAAAAATTTAAGCTTTTCAGCTTTTTTTAATTAAATCAATCTATAAACAAAGAAATAGTAGTCCACATCCTTTCAACTTTCGATTCGCTTAATCTAAAATATATACCAATACCCAACAGTATTTTTTCAACAACCAAAACAATAAAAAATGCATTCTGAAACTCCATTGCGCTCACAAAAAAAAACCAGCAAAAAGCACTAGCAATTTAGTGACAGTCAATCATATTTTCTCTCTATTACAGTCCACAGTGGCGGGCGCCCAGCAGGGCGGAAGTCCGCGATCGCTCTCGGCGATTCGTTGGACACTACACACGAATAACTCTGAAAATTGTATAAGCCTATACATATTTGTAACAACGTTTCTGTTTCAATATATCAAGTACTCATTCAATAATGTGATTTGTGAATGTACGTACTATGGAGTGTAAGTATTATGGACAGGGTCGAACTTAATGGTAAATCGATCTTCTTTTTATTCGGATTTACCTTGCACCGTACATAGCAGTGTAGGCAGAGATAACCCGGGAACCTAGTATAAGGAGGAGATCCCATTAACCAGTTGCCAGAGCGGGAAAATGGAATATCCTTGCGCCAGAACTGGCTTACGTACCTGTTTTTATAGGCATCCCCTAATAGGTATAAATTCCATTACGGAATGGCCCACCCTAAAATGGATCTCTCAGTGTCCTGTGTGCATACAGTTTGCATGATAATTAGCTTCCCCTTATTAATGTCGTTTTGGTCTTTCGCCGTCTCTCTCGTTCTTGTATATGGTGATACATGATGATTTACAAATGATACTAAATAAAAATAAATAAATCAGCTTCACTCTGTATCCCGCACATAGCAGGGTAGGCAGAGGGAGCCTAGTGTTAAGACACTCAATTCCCCACTTTCTGCTGAATTCTGGAGGCATTGCGTGTTGCGTGGCAGAACTCAACACCGCACTTAATCTCGACACCAGAGCGAAGAAATGGAAATATAAATTTAAGTAAATATTTCATCTCCTCGAGTGAGTATTGAACCCACAGCCAGTCGGTTTTACAGTCACACTTCGTGCCGCTGCGCCACGAGCCACGCCAATAAACATTGTATGATTATATTTGAAGACTGGTAAAAAATGCAATATACATGGGAGTAAAATGGATAGGCACTGAGGTCCTCCATAGACAACCGTTGATCCGTCGATAGCGTTACACTAATGTAATGTACAAGACATTTACATAAAATAGAAAAATTAGCTACTTGACAAGAATTCGACGTTTCTATAAGCAATTTTTTATACCAAATAATATATATTTAAACATAAAACAACACCCTTACAGCATTAGGACAAAACATAAATGAATACAGACTATCAGCTGCCCCGCACCGCCCTGCACCACCCTGCACCGCCCTCGGTCTCGTCAAAGGATCTAAGCTAAATTGAATATGCGAATGCAAGTCTCATGAAATGCTATTACAGCTTGTGTCCACCAGCCTGCCCTGTAGTTGTACTTATACGCTTACACACTACAGTAATTTATCTCCTTGTGGTATTAAATGAGGTAAAACGTACTTTCTCCTTTCTGTTCCATCATTTAAAGAGTAGGTAAGTATTAAGTGAATTGATTTTGGTAATTGGATACATTTTTTTTGAAGCCTTAATGGCACAGTGGCATGTAAAGATTATTTCCGCCACTCAACACGCAATGTCTCGAAAATTAGGCGGAGAGTGGGGAACGGAATGTCTTAACACTACATTCCCTCTGCTTAACCTGCTCCATACGTAATGTAGCGTGAAGTTAAAAAAAATACAATTTCATGTTGGAGTCCACAATCAGTTGATTATGAGCGATTAAATCTTTAAGTAAGTAGGTTCATGCAATATAGTATTCTTTTTCCTATCTTACTTTCTTAGTTACCTAAAGGGGCAGAAACAAACGAGTTAAGACAACTCCTTCCTCACTTACCCTCCATTTAACATTTATAATGAGGCACGGCTACAAAAAAATCATGAGCACTATCATTTTCAAATATTCAGTAAAAAATATTCAGTATTCTGGAGAACAGACGAAATTTAACATGTAATATACCACTAACCAAATGCATTAGCCTTGTACATTTCTTATAAAATGGTGAGACTTTTTTGTGTCGCCGGAGTAAGAAAGTGAAAGTTATTCATTCCCCCAAGACAATATTGAATCCGCAACATTCGCGTATACGATGGCTTGATTTAATATATGAACCTGTCGTGTCACAGGGGCACAAGCGTACGACTGTAAACGTAGTTGTGGGTTCGATACTCACTTAGGGAAATGAAATATTTATTATTTTTATTTTCTCACACTCTGCTAACAGTGCAAACCGCGACGTTGAGTTCCGCAATTACCACGACATTTCAACATAACATAATGGGAGCATAGTATTTTAATACTAGGTTCCCAGGTTCCTTCTGCCTACCCTGCTAAGCGCGCTATACAGTGTGAAGTTAATAAAACGACGAGTAAAAAATAGATGTACCTATCTAATTAAAGAAATTATTTTATGTAAAAAAGGCACATACATTTTCGGACATACATATGTCTTATTCCAATGGAAGCTTAAATAGGGTACGAAGCTTTTACGAAGAGACTTTCGGTTGAAAAGCGAAATGTGGCTGAAAAGCTTAATAATAGTTGCATTTTAGAACTGAGAATGTTGGCTGTTTCTCATATAATTATTACCATTTCTATTTTCGTTTATGATATTTCTATTTTAGTTCGTGTATACTGACTGGTGGAGTAAATATAGTGTCTTGACACTCTGTTCCCCAATTTGCGATATTTTAAAAACGTTGCATAATGAATAATGTAACTTAACACTGCGCTTTATATACCAGAACGGGAAAATGAAAATAATTTAAATATAATCATTTCCAGGAGGCCAGTCGTGGCGCAGCGGCACGAGGTGTGACTGTAAAACCGACTGACTGGTTGTGGGTTCGATCCCCACTCGAGAAGATGAAATATTTACTTAAATTTATATTTCCATTTCTTCGCTCTGGTGTCGAGGTTAAGTGCGGCGTTGAGTTCTGCCACTCAACACGCAATGCCTTCAGAATTCGGCAGAAAGTGGGGAACGGAGTGTCTTAACACTAGGTTGCCTCTGCCTACCCTGCTGTGTGAGGGATACAGCGTGAAGCTGATTTAATTAAATTTAATTTATCATTTCCCCCGAGTGGAAATCGTACCTGCACCGTATTTACAATCTCGCCCTATCCACCACGACGTCATTAAATTGGTAATCTATAAGAAAAAATCTCAATATTTAGTTATTTACTTTAAAAAAAGCAAATTTATATTTGACAACGTTACAAAATTAAATCAATACTTGTTGCATGTAACGACGCACGCTACACGCTCACGCTTCGATTAAACTTACAAAACGAAAAAAAATCTTGTCTGTCCAGTTCATGCTAAAGCAATTTCAGTGAGCAAATTATAACCATCTGTGACGTTGCTGAATAAAATATTTGATTGATTGAAAATGTTTTCCCCATTTTTCGCCGAATTCTGGCGGCATTTCGTGTTGAGTTGCGGAACCCAACGCCGCGCTTTGGCTCAACAGAGCGCAGAAATGAAAATAATCAATATTTTACTTCCTTGAGTTGGAATCGAACCCACAATCTATACCACTGCACCACAACAGGCCTCATCCACTTTATTATTATAATATTTCGTTATAATAAATAGATCGGGGTAAAAGTATTTTCGTATTGCTCAAAGAAAAATATTTTTTTAGGTATATTTTTTATTTATTTGTAATCCATATATATGTGCCGTTTTGATCGATGACTTGTTGCCATCTTATGAGTAGTGCCATGATCCCATTCCTGTAGAAATTTTGAGATTTTTGATTAAAAAAATCTGACAGGTAGTCTTCACAGTTCTTTTGACGTTAACTTTTGCTTTCTAAAAAGTACTGCAATGACCGAAACAGGTGGAAATTTGATGCAGCAAGGTCAGGGCTATACGAAGGATGCATCAACACATCCCAGCCAAGCTCTCTCAATTTTTGCTGCGTGGCCATAGATGAGAAATGGTTCGGAATTGTTACGTTTCAACAAAGAATCGCAAATGGAAACACGTTGCATTAGGTATCTCTCAGTGAGATCATGCGGTACCCAAATGTCAAGTTATTTCTTGTACCCAGACTTTCATAAATGATGTAAAACAGTTCTATGATTAACATCCATCCCCGTTCTTCAGCAATATCGTAGCTACTAATATGTCGATCTTCCTCCACTTTCTCAAAGATTGCACTGATTTTATCTGTGACGGGGTGAACACGAGAGTCCAGAGCGAACCATTTTTTTCATTTGTGCTACTCTTATTGATACCACATTAGGTCCGTAAGCCGCACAAATTTTATTCGCGGCGTTCGTCGCATTTTTACTTTTTTTGTAATAAAACATTAAAATGTACCGAATTTCTTCGTCACATACGTTCATTTTGCTTGCTTGAAAAAAAAAGAAAAATGGTGCGAACTAATTTTTAATGGTATAAAAACCAGCCAGAACAGCCAAAGAGGTTGGATTACAAATAATACATTCAAAATACGAAAATACTTTTGCCCCGACCATTATGTAAAATGTTTTAATTACTTGCAGGGGATGAATTACTATTGTTTCCTCGCTTCTAGAAGAAATGTGCGGCGTTGAGTCAGTCAACATGACTAAAAATATACTATCTTGAATCCCGGCGGAAGCTAGCGGACGACGTGTCTCAACATTAAGTTAACCCTGCTTAGTGATATAAAGTACGAAAATGGAAAATACGCCTATATATTTGTTATATAAAGTACAGCGTTTAGTTCCGCCTAGATATCATATTTTAGCAATCAATCAGTGATGACACTGCCAAAATTATCAGTGATAAAAAAAATTAAAGCTAAATCCTATATCTATATATTATAGATAGTTAAATGAGATTTGATTTTATCTATTAAATGCTTCACTGGACCGACTAATAAAAGTTTTCATATAACCCCAGACAGCGTTCGTCTTGGATGCAATTTTTTCAATCCTCCTCCTCTCCTGCAATCCATTTATTTTGTAGACATCCATACTAATATTATAAAGCTGAAGAGTTTGTTCGGTTGAATGCGTTCATCTCAGGAACTACTGATTTAGAAAAAATATATTTATGTTGGGTAGTCAAATTACTTAGGAAGGCGAGACTCTAAAAATGGTAGGACGAATTCGCATATTTGTATATATAAACCATTTGATAGTACAAAGTTGCTCGTTGGTTGATGTTTTTATAGGAATGAATTTCTCCAAGTCATCTTAGAAACAAAATATTTTGATTAGATGTCGAAACTAATATACTTTTATTAGATAGTTTTTTTTTATTTTATATTGGAGACCGTCGTGACGCAGCGGTAAAGCGTTTGTCCGTAACGCCGCATTGTCTACCACAATGCGGCGTTGAGTTTCGCCACTAAACAAGGATTATCTACAAAAGTGCTCAAAGACTGAAGAACGAAATGTCTCAAAACTAGGATCTACCTTTATACCATTAAGGTCCTGAAAGTAATGGCTCCTATTTAGTATTGAGTGGCGGAACTCAACACCGTGCTTTATCTTGATACAATAGCGAGAAAATTAAAATAATTTGTTCCCCGGAGTGGGCAGCAACTATGAAAAAATAATTTTGAAAATTTCCTTTCACTAAACAGACGAACGCTGAAAGCGCTACCATTTAGCATAATATACCACAAAGATCCACTGAATAGTGTTTGCAGCACGATCTCGTCTGATGCATTGATTTAAATCTATTTATAAAGGTAAAGAATTATTTATACCTACACCTTCTTTGTGAGATATTTGATTATTAAGAATTTTATTGGGAAAAATGTCTCAAGACTACGATCTACCTTCAAATTTATTTCCTAAAAGTAGCCCTTATTTTAGATTTTAGGTCGGAATATTATTAATGACCTTACTTTAGTAATAAGACAAAATGTGGCATTTAATTCCGCCACTCATCACGCAACTCCAGAATAAGGCGGAATGTAGGAAGCGAAAAGCAGTACGTTCCTTTCCTATTTTTTGGGTCAGTTGGTTAGATGGATGTGGGAATGTGATAATCTATTTAGATATCCAAGTACAAATGAAAAATTTTATAATTGTAATTTTTAATTTACTTGTAATGTTGTAATGGAAAAACGTTTGTGAACAATTTTCTTAAAACCTTAAGTAGTAAATCATATTGAGTTTATCATATAACCTACAACCGGCACGTTTACAGTTAGACACGGTTCCAATGTGGCATGACGGCCTCAGTTGGGGATAATTGAGACCAGTCGTGGCGCAGTGGCATAAGTGTGTTTCCCACTCGAGAAAAAAGATATTTAATATTTTAATTTCCTCGCTCTGGTTTCGAGGCAAAGCGCGGCGCTGAGTTCCGCCACTGAACACGCAATACCACCAGAATATGGCGGTATATGGGGAACGGAGTGTCTTAATACTAGGTTGCCATCCATTCAACAAATATGAACATTATATAACTGATTAGCAACAGACATAGAATATAGCAACACCCTGTATAGATTCATCAAACATTGTAACGAACTCAAACTAATAATTACAAACTTATTATCGATATAGCTACTGTTAGTTAATGAACGGGTAATCAGATATTGATACTAGGTTATGTACACAGTTGATTTAGTATATTTAAATAAATATAAATCTACATGTATTTTTATTTTTCTTAACGCGTGTTTCCCGTGAATAGTAGGGTAGACAGAGGGAACCTAGTGTTAAGATAGTCCATTCCCTATGTATCCCGCATGAAGCATAGTAGGCAGAGGGAGCCAAGTGTTAAAACACTCCACTCCCCACTTTATGCCATAATTCTGGAGGCATTGCGTGTTGAATGGTGGAATTGAACTCACAACCACTTATGTTTACAGGCACATCTCAGGCCATAGAGAATCAAGCGAGAAGCATCATATATTTTTATAAATCGGGATATATATAAATAACGTTATTTTAAGTAAGAATTCAGCTGTTCCCAATATAGGTATTGCAACGCTACAAAATATCTTTCGCTATTATATTTATGAATAATAGAACGTTCAGTGACATACTTTCAGTGGCCGATCTTTCTGGAATAGGTGACATTTTGTCAATATACTCTCAAAATTGTCGTAATCTTGGTTTTGATATTAGATTTTTTTTTTCTTTTTGGTATACTAGTTTGGTATAGTTTTTCAATGATTTGTATTTTTTTCATTTACAAGGCCAGTCATGGCGCAGGGGTACAAAGTGTGACTGTAAAAGCGATTTATTGTGGGTTCGATCCCCACTCGACGACATAAAATATTTATTTAATTTTATGTTTCCATTTCTTTGCTACGGTGTCGAGGAAAAGCGCGGCGCTCAGTTCCGCCACTTAACACGCAATGCCTCCAGAACAGAATTCGGTGGAAAATGGGTAACGGAGTGCCTTAACACTAGGTTCCCCCTACATACCCTGCTGTGTGCGTAATACATCGTAAAGCTGATGATCCAATAGAGTCCAAAGTTTATTTATTTCCTTTTGCTAGCAGCTTCACGATCATTCCTAAAAAGCAGGATAGACACAGTGAACCTAGTAGTAGACACTCACACTCAACAATACGCAGAACTCAACGCCGTCCACCATATATATTTACAAAAAACCTAAATCTATATATTATAGATATATATAATATCATCTCACTTCCATATCCTAATAAGCAAATGTCAATAGAATTGCTATCTAACAATAAGGTAACGTGACAGATGTTAATTTCCTCTCATCCTATAAACACAAAATGTGGAACACCAACGGATTATTGCGAGATAACGGGATTTGAGGCCAGTCGTAGCGCAGCGGCACAAAGTGTGACTGTAAAACCGACTGGTTGTGGGTTCGATCCCCAATCGAGGAGATGAAATATTTACTTAAATTTATATTTCCATTTCTTCGCTCTGGTGTCGAGGCTAAGCGCGGCGTTGAGTTCTGCCACTCAACACGCAATGCC
>DWQW01011424.1:0-11449 GCA_018249695.1 Heliconius erato demophoon
GTTGCGGAACTCGACGCCGCGCTTTGCCTCGGTACCAGAGCGAAGAAAATTAAAATATTAATAATCGAAACCCAACCCGCAACCATCACGTTTTTACAGTCATACATTTGTGCCACTGCGCCACGACGACCTCAACTTTCTAAAGTAGTATTTTTTTATATAAAAACACACGCACAATTAATGTTATTATTTTCTATAATAAACTTTAAATGGCCATTAAAAAAACATTTAATCATATTAAGTTCGTCGCTTAGTAACTTAACTTTTGTAAAAACTTAACGTATGAAATTGATATCGTTCAATAAACGGAATAATGTAAAATTCATACATATTGATTATCTATAATAAAGTGTCATAAGAAATTAGAATTATGTAACTGACTCAACCTTTTGATTTTCTATACAACTGCTGGAATGCTGGAATAGAAATTAAAAACTCTTGTGTTATTATAATGTTCTAATACCACGATATCTTTTGTTGCGTAATTATTGAGTAAGTACTAGCAGATCCGCGACTTCGCCCGCTTGAACTATACGAATATTTATTAAATATATGTATGAATATATTTTCAGTTTTCGATAGGATTAGTAGGGAAAATAAGCCCGAAACATCAGAGTAAGCCGAAAAATAATAATAAGTAAACATAAGTAAGGGAAATTAAATTCTAAATATTAAAAAAATTACCTGAGTAATTTAAATATACAAAAAAAAATAGTAAAAGTAAAAAAAAAAACAAAATTAAGGCAGCTTTACTCCAGTATCCCGCACACAGCAGGGTAGCTGCGTTCGCGTGTCGAGTGGCAGAACTCAACGCTGCGCTTTGCTTTGACACCAGAGCGAAGAAATGGAAATATAAATTTAAAAATAAAAATCATTTCCTCGAGTGGGGATCGAACCTACAACCAGTCGTGTTTACAGTTACACTCTGTGTCCCTGCGCCACTACTGGCCGAAAAATAATTAAAGGAAATTGTTAGTATTTAAAATAATAAAGACCCCTTGTTAAGACAGACAGAAAGGATGTTAAAAATAATAAATCCATCATGTTAAAACAGACAGACAGACCGACAGTTACTTTAGATTTTTTTATAATATAAGTATGGATTTCGATTTTTTTATAATATAAATATTTGCAGGCAAACACAAGCCTAAGCCTGAGTTTAGCCATTAAAATGACGATAATTTATTTTTTTTGATAAAACAAACTTTAAATGTTTCGCTAAGTTAAAACAAAGTAATTGGTGAAAGTTTTAATTAAATCAGTTCAGTACTTTCGGAGATAGGCGTGATCATACATACAGAAAAAAATAAAAAATATATTTTTTGCTTTCTATTATTCTTTTTAAGTGTACCTCTATCCATTTACAGACAAAATATTTTTACTGTTTTATTACATGTACAGATGTTTGAATTTATTATGTTTTCGGATTTAGCTGAAATGCTATATTTAGATTTATATGTTAATTCGCGATTTTCTTGAAAATAACCAAAGCAATATATTAAAAATATATATACATATACAGTAGTTTACTTACTAAATAAATCTTTTTACTTTAATGTTCTAAATCGTGGGACATTGAAACAGCTTTTACTTTTTTTTAATTAACTTAGGGCATTCTAATATTTTGAATATGATAATATTAGAGATTTAATATTTTCATTTCCTCTCTTCGCCTCGCCTCTTGATGTCGGGGCAAAGCATTTGCCTCCAGAATTTGACTGAAAGTTTGGAGCGGAATATCTTAACTCCAAGTTCTTTCTGCATACCCTGCTACATTCGGGATACAGCGTCAAGCTGAAAAAAAAAAGAAAATAATATGTTATATACTTCAAATATAGAAACATTATAAACGCTAAATAACATACAAACCAATTTATTTAATTTAATACAATTTTTTAAAATTTCTCTTCATAACTATAATTTACATTTAACACGCGCCACATTCAAACTCCTATGACGTAAATACACGTAACAACGCGGCCGTCACTGACGCGAATTTATAAACACTATTAATATTTCGGATTCCACAGTAATTTGGTGTTAAGAGGTAGGTTTATAAGAAAAATATATTATTTTCAGCTGTTTCTTTTGTATGTCGAATGTACTGTGTCGGTGAAAAGATTTGGTGAGTTTATAGTCTATAATTTTGTTTTACGGACTACTACTTAATGGTTTATCGTTGAAAATATTTATTCATAATTAGTTTTTTTTATCTTTTCATATCTTTATCAGACAGGGTAGGAAGAAAAGAAAGAAGAATTATCTATTTATTAAATGAATAAAAGTTCAATATTAATTAAATTTAATTATAACGGGTTTCGCACATATCTTTGTATTTATACGTATAAATACAAATATATATATATATATATATATATATATATATATATATATATATATATATATATATATATCATATATATTATGAAACATAACAAATTGGTATAACAAGGTCCTTCAAGGTCTTGCAAAGTAAATAAATAAATGTATAATAAATGACAGCAAGTTTTTATAACAATCTTGTTTGTTTAGTGCGGAACTCGCGGGCAGGAAAAGTGCAATTATAGTCTAAAGTGTACGCGCCCTAATACACAATGTACGAGCATGTGACGCTGCGTGCGTTTACTCTGTGCTCAAACAACAAAGGTATATAATTAGCTCACCTTATTGATATTGCCGTTTTCATTGTCAAATATTTTATTAAAACTCATTTTTTACCCGACTGCAAATAAAGTGATATGTTTTTCGCGGGTTCTTGTGTGTTCTTTATATCTCAATATCTCCGGAAGCGCTGAACGGATTCACAAAATTTAAGGTCTTAGACTCGTCTTTGTAGCCCAAATGTTTTTGAGTGACGTTAAAAAAAATAATAATATCGTGACTTATAATTTTTCAACTTATGTCTTTTTAGTTTTTGTTTTTTTTTAATTATTGTTTTAATATTTTTTGCACCAGATTACGCAGCATTAGTCTCAGACTCTTTTGAAAATGTGGTATCTCAATTTTGTAGGATAAATATGTAATGTGAACATTGAGTGGATACGCTGGCTGGATAAAAGTTGAACGAAGCAAACACATTCGTTCTTAAATATATTATCGAAATTTGTTACAACCTACTTCTGCGTTGGCATGTCTGAAACGAAATTTACAAACTTTATACAAAATTTACAACTATAAAGTACTAAATTTAGCGAGTATTTAGTATTAGGAAATGTAATAAGTTTTACTTCAGAGATAACGTTTAATATTGAGTCGCTATGAAATACTAGTACCAGTTATATGTGTAATTTGTAGTAACTGCCGATTTAATGATGGCTATAACTAAAGGTTATTCTGAACAAGAATTTTAGTTCAATAACATGATATGGAGCTCGGTGGATGATGTATAGCAATTTATTTTTTGCCAATTTTTTTTCTACACGGTATTAAAAAAACCTTAACGGTTTCAATGACTTTTGATCTATACGTATATCTATATCATTATAAACCGGTATAGAATATAGATTTCTATAAAGCTAATGAACAGTCTTTTCAATCTATGTAAACGTTATATTTCGTCATCGTTTATATTTATTCTCTCTTTAGTCGTTATTAATCTATTTTCCGCTGAATTATGGACGCATTGAGTTTTGAGTGGCGAAACTCAACGTCGCGCTTTGCCTCTACACCAGAACGAAGAAATGAAAATATTAATTGTTTAATTTCCTCAAATGGGAATCAAACCCACAATTTGTCGTGCCGCACTTGTGCCCAGGCGCCGCCACTGGCCTCGTATATCGGATGGTGTTTTACATCTCGAAATAATCTATTAAAATATAATAGTGTTGGTGCTCTTAATTTATTTTGATAAAACTATCTCTATCGTATAAGCCGATATTTTTTATTATGTTCCTTATTCGTGCAAATGCGTGTTAACCACGTGGGGCGGGCAAATACTACTAAACCATTAACTCGTGTGACTTTGAGATTCAATGCTCTAAGTGATACCTATCGCAAATTACCCTATGAGTATGAGTAGGGCTATGATAACTATGGGAACGTTTGCTATGTTGTCGTTGTTTATTAAGTAGGTTAATGTGTGGTGGCGGTCCTTTTGAAGTCAGTGGTACTATACAGAATACTATGAGTCTTTCTTATATTTGATTTTAAAAAATCTAATGTTAAACACTCCGTTCCCGACTTTTTGGCCAATTCTGGAGGCATTGCGTGTTGAGTGGCGGAACTCAACGCCGCGCTTTGCCTCGGCAACAGGGCGAAGAAATTAAAATATAAATGTAAATATTCATTTTTTCGAGTGTGGATCGAACTTACAACTAGTCGACTAGTAACTACTTACACTCTGTTCCCTTGCGCTACGACTGGCCTCAAAATTTTTATTTTTTTTATTAAAAAAAATCTAATTGTTTGATTCATATCTCAAATATTTTAAGTTACACTTATAACTTAATAAAAACAAAAAATGTTTAACTTTCAGAAATGTTATCATTTTATGTTGATTTATATTAAAAAAGATATATTATTCCACCTTACCGTTTATTTCTTTTGAATGATTAAAATACTTTAGTACAAAGTTCATGTAATTTTTATCAAAATATATTGTTGGTTTTGTCTAAAATTTCTTTAGGGATTTATTAAATTTATAATACTCTCTGGGAGCCACCCTTATCTAGATGTGCTAATTAGGTTAGGTATTGGCCAATAGGTTGTAAAGAAGTCAGTCACCTTTACTGAAAGTAGATTTTGAAAGTTGAACTTGTTTGGAAACCTGGGCTTTGTGTTTAAGCCAGGCTTTATAATAGCTGTACTACAATTTTCTCGTAGAAAACTTCGTGGGGCCCGGATTCAATGAACTTCTACTGTTATCTGATATAACTCGTACTTATATTAGCTACGCCCGATTAAATTTCTGTGTCACCACTTGTCGTTATATATTGATTGGTTTGACGTCAGTTTAGAACTTTATTCTAATTTTGTATATTTTAATAAAGTCAATCAAGTTATGTGGATGGCCAGCCATGGCGCAGCGTGTGACTGTAACGCGACAGGTTGTGGGTTCGATTTCCACTCGAGGAAATGAAATACATAGTAATTTAATTTCTTCGCTCTGGTGTCGAAGCTGCCCCTCATCATGCAATGCCTCCAGAATCCAGGTAGGCAGAGGCATCAAGTGTCATAACACTTGGCGCCTCTGCCTACCTTGCTATGTACGGAATACATACAGCGTGAAGGAAAAAACTTAACCTGTTTTTCATACTAATGTGTACAACATAATATATTATACCCTAAAACTTTATTCATGCTTCACCCATTTTATTATCCCAATCTATTCATTCGCAATCCTTTAGGGCGAATGTAGAAAAGAGCAGTATTGTGCCGACTGTTTTTATCCACGGGCTACGACCGTAGCTATGAATATTAAATTTTATGAAATGACAGACGCCCGTGCCAAATCTTTATTGCCGCTCCTACTCCATTCTGCATAACTTTAGATATGTCTTGCCTGAAAACTTTCTGGCACTTGTACTTGTCTTTAACATTAAAATACAGAAAATCTGCTCTAATTCAACGTTCTACAGTTTCCTTGTTTCGTTGTAAGTAATGACTAACTTACTTGCTGTATGTGCAATGTAATTTATAAACTTTTAAGTTGCTTATATTGTTTTCTTTTGTCTTTGTTAACGTAGTTTTTGCGTTTTATCTTGTTCCTAAATAATATTAATAGTGATCGAGTGAAAACAGATGGTGATTGTGTTATTTGAATGTTCCCTCGAGTGCAATTTGTACGTCATAAACACTTCTACTTAAATATTTTTGATATATTTATGTTACCAAACATTTTTTTATATTTTTATACATAAAGTACCCGATTTCTTTTTAACGGAAACACATTTATAATTTGCCAAATACAAAAATATCATAAATAAATCATGAAATGCTTTTTTATCGCATTTATATGCTTACGTTAGCATATACAGTATAACTCTTCAACTCGTCAAAGGTGACTCGGACCCTCAACCTCTCGAGAGGGGTGGTTATCAGCCCGCATAATATTTCTGTACCCTCATTTACCCGTATACCACTAGCAAATGACCGTAAATGAATAGGATAGTAGCATATTTTTTTCCCTTATGTCAAGGTTAATATACTTACTAACCGTATTAACCTCAGGGACGTGGACAATTGATTTATTATTTTTGTGCTGATAAAGAAAATGACTACTTGTCATTTGGTTATTTATTATGTATTTCCTTTTTTTTCTAGCTGATTGAAATCTAGAATTTATGTTAAAACAGTACCTTATCATTAAGTATCTTTATGATATATGCTTAGGTAGGCATTTTTAATAAATTATGTATGTCAAAGTAGAATGTTATCAAAGTTTATTATAAGATACGTTTTGGTTTTCAAATGAATGCTAATATATTCAAATGAAATATTTTTAAATATCCATAACAAAACTATATTTATAATATATATATTTTTTTATTATACGTTAAATAATGTAGGGCTAAGTGAAGATTAATTATGTGCAGTTCAGTCTAAGGGCATTTATAAGATGAGAAACAGATACCTATAATATTTTCGTATTAAAAGATAATTATGTTTAAATATAATGCCGTTTTACAGTTTAATAATATACTGCAAAATTTGTATGGATTTTATAGGTAGTTTATTAGATTTTATAAAATTTATAGAGTCCGTGGTGCAAGGATACAAGGATGTCACGGTAAAGCAATGGTTGTGGGTTCAGTCCTCACTCGGAGGAATTAATTAATATTTTCATTCCTTCGCTGTGGCATGAAGGCAACAGAGTGCGAGTTCCCGGCGTTGAGTTCTACCACTCAAATCGAAATACCTCAAAATTTGGCGGACATTAGTGAACATTGTGTCTTAGCACTAGGATTCCTTTGCAAATCCTGCTACATGCGGAACACAACATGAAGCTGATTTATTTAAAAAATATATAATATAAACTATGAATATTAAAGCTTTGCTCGGCATACAACATAAAAAGCTTCCAATCTAATGCCCTCTTTTACATCTCATAAGAGAAGATTTAATTGGAATCCACAGGAAATTATTAACACAGGGGGCAATGACTCATCGGCCAGACGTCTGTTAGCTCGTATCACTCGGCGGCCATGTCAAAGTTCAACCATTAGGAACTTAATGATAGTCGTACTTGTAATATGTGTGCGGTTGTTTTCTTTCATTTTTTGTAGCACTGATTGATATATGTATTTGAAAATGATTGAGTTTTTATATAATGAGTTTAGTTTGCTATAATGTATTTTTGTACGTTTTTGTTTTTCTGCTCTAACCAGTAGTAGTACTAGATCTAGACGAGACTATCTTATATTATTGACATTGTTATAACATTTGGCTAAACGATTTTTTAAAATATTTTTGTACTCTTTTTTTTAATTGTTATATCTATTCGTAAATGTTCAGCATTCATTTAGTACTTGGTTCGTGTGACTATCACTCTGGTATACCTACTTTCTCGCTATAGCTATGGCGATCGATCATAGTGAAATTTGGTATCGGTAGCATTTGTGAAATCAGCGACAAGTAATTTATATTGTTGTCTATGAAATGAATACTGCAAGTCTTGCACTTGCATTTAACATTACATATTTACATAATAGAATAATCCCTAATAAATCAATTCTTCCAATTTTGAGAAAATATTGGTATCACATAAAATTTTATATACGGATTTATTATGTTATGTTCCTAAAAAGTTCTATATTTATTTTGTCCAAATTACATAATTTACCACTATTGTACAAATATTTATTCGCTTAGAACAATTTTATTTTGTTTTAAATGTCGAAATGTTATAAAATGTTCAAAGTTATATGTGTGTATGTACATTTTGAACGTTGATTCAATAAATGCTATTGAAAATTCTATGCGCCCGCTTCAGACTTATAGACGTTATGAACTCCCTCATTTCACTAAAGTTTCAGTAGGAAAATTCTTTTACTTTTTTTTACCTGTAGCCTGGGATTTTGAAACTAACACAAATTTCTTTAAATTATATATAAAAATAGATATAAACATTGTACATTAGAAATATGCTACTAGTAGGCAATGACGACTCGATGTAATAAAAATATTTTATTCATTTATTTTAGCTCTCAAGCTCTATGACGATCTAATTTTATCCAGGCATTGAAATAAAATGTGCAAAAATATACTTTGATAATTTATAAACGGCAACTGAATAAACTATGAATATATGTATCAGAGAATTTTTAAATATTCATGCAATATTTAAAGTTTGCGTCCTGTCACTCAACACGCAATGCCTCTAGAATTCAATGGAAAGTGACGAACGTGTCTTATTGGTAACGGAGAACACTAGGTTCCCAGGTTCCCTCTGCCTACCCTGCTATGTGTGAGAGCGGCAAAAACTGAAAGCGGGGTAGGCCTAGTATTAAGACACTCCGCTCCCCATTTTCCGTGTTTTGCCTCGACACCAGATCGAAGAAATGAAAATATTAAAAATGGTATAAATACATTTATAAATGTGTAAAAATGAAATAGGTGTCGAAAATTCCCATTAGTAATGGTTTAGTAAATTGTTGACTATTTAGAACCGTTTAACATAACGCGATTCATTACGTTTGGAGGTTATTGTTAGAATTATGAACTATTTAGGTCAAAATACATTTTTACTCTTCTGTAACATGCAGTTAAAATAGTGACACCAGAAATTCAAAGATAGCAGGTTGTTTTTCTATGATTTATATTTTAAAATTATTTTTTACTTTCACAAAAATATGAAAAGAATGTATGGTAAACAAAAATATCGTCATAATTTTCCAAGAACATATCTAGAATTTTGAACTCCAAGCTTGTGAAATTTACTATTGCTATTTATTGCGAGAATAATTCGTTTTCTCTTGCTATAGGAAAAGGCAAAGAGCGTTGTTAAGTTCTACCAATCAACATGCAATGCCGTCAGTATACGGCGTAAAGTGAAGAACGGAAGTATTTTAATACCAGGTTCCATGGGTTCTTCTGCCGATAAATTCTATATTACATTTTCTTGTCAATGCTAAAAGTAGTCATTTGAAAAATCATTCTAATAAAGTACCTATATTTACTTATTAAAATTACATATATTTTTACAGAGTAAAAAAATATATACATTATTTTCCTAAAATTTGCAAAGGAATTCCTATATTATCAGACTACCTAGAAAACAGATAAAATGGGTATTGCAAAAGTTAAAAACTTTTGTTTCTTTTGTACTCAAAGCTGAATAAGAACTTATAGAATAAATCTTGTTTTATTGAAGTAAGTTTTGTATGAAATTGTTGTCTTATTGTTTATTACTATTATTTTTATACAATTTGTGTAATGTGAGTTCTTAAACCAAAAATAAAACTTTCCACGGAGAAGAAAAATATTTTAAAATGTGTAGTGTACACTCAAGTAAATTTCCACATAATTCTATTTCTTATATAATATTGTTTTTTTTAATTATTTACATTTGCTATATCGCAAATATGGCAAAAGTGGGGAGCTAAATACATTAATTTGTTATCAAGGCAATATATTTTATGTCAATTTCGTACTAGATCCATTCGTTAAATAAGGTCCTTTTCAATTTATCTTGTAAGAAAGAGTCTGAGGTTGTTAAAAAGGCGCAGATATCTTGAGAAGAACTCTACATAGATTTAATTAATATACTCTTACTTTAATTAATATAAGATGAAACTCGAGAAACACTAATTAGTCACTTGTAATTTTTAATTACGACTTTCCACTAAATATCTTAATTGTGTATTAGTTTAATTTGTGTGGCTCTCTCATCAAGTGCTTTAGTACGTGAATTGAAGTTATTTATTAATAGACTCTAAATCAAAGCGCGGCGTTGAGTTCCGTCACTCAATACACTATGTAAAGTCTATGTACGAAGTGTCTTGACATTACGTCCCCTCTGCCACCCTACTATTGTATATTTTAAATCCTGTTATAAATTAAAACACGAAGGGATTTTATTTGTTATACTTAGACTTTATGTGTCTAGCAACTTTTCTCCATTATATATAAACTGTCTTTGACGTTTATATTTAAGTTTATTAAGAAATTCTTGTCAAAAAGCAAAAAATTCAACATCTTAGTAGATACTGCCTATAAAATTTCGTTAAAATTTACTTTTTCTGTCTTTCATGTTATGGAGTGATCAGTGTTCGAAACGTCGGATACAAAACTATAGTCTAATAACAATTTGTAGTCGGTTAAACCGGTTAGAATAGTTTAGTTCCATTTAACATTAGATATGCTTAATAATCGATAACACCAAAGATAACTTCTTTTATTTTTATTTTTTTATATAGCAAAGAAAAGCAAATTGTGGCGCAGAGGGACAAACTGTGATTGTAAACGCGATTTGTTGTGGGTTCGCACTCGAGGAAATGTATTATTCATTATTTTTATTTCTACGCTTTGGTGTCGGGGCAAATCGTAGCGTTGTGTTCCGCCGCTCAACATGCCATTCTGCCTTTAGAATTGGGCAAAAAATGAGAATTAAAATCTTAAACTTTAAAAAAGAATTATGACAGGATACAAAATACAAAAAGAAAGTATGTTATGCCACTAAATCGAACAATCTTAACGGTTGTATTTTGTGCTAGAAACTAATTCCCACTAGCTTATTTCCGCCTAAAAATCCTCTACAATTAACCTAGATTTCATATGATATATTGGATTTAGTATACACTATCACGACGCCCTATAATTATATTACTATCGCTGTTCTGAGTAATATACGTTAGTGCTTGTGACATCCTTGTTAAGTTATCACCTTATCACAGTTAGTCCATAATGATACTTAACATTTATGTGAGCAGCTGTAACACATTATTATCATTTGAAAGCTTTTAAATATTTCTTTAACTATTAATTCAGCTCACCGTAGGCTAAACGTTTGATTTTAACTATAAACAGTTGTAAGTTCAATCACCAAACAGGGAAATAATCGTACTTAAATTGTTTCCATTTCCTATCTTTGGTAGACTTAGCGCGGCGACTTCTATCAATCTACATATTCGGCGAAAAATCGCAAACGGAGTGTCTTAACACTAGGTTCTCTCGTGAAGGTGGTTCACGATGGAACCTAGAAGAAGAAAAAAAAATAAGCTTAAGATAAGCTTAAGCTAAGGCTTACTGAAATGCATTAAGTAGTGCTTTACTATAACATCCTAGGTACTATACTAAGTATGTATTTTAAGAAACAATTTAAAGCGCCTTTCATTTTGGAGTATTTACTATATACCATATGATGACCAGTCGTGGCGCAGCGGTACGACGTGTGACTGCAAAACCGACTGGTTGTGGGTTCGATCCCCACTCGAGGAGATGAAATATTTACTTAAATTTATATTTCCATTTCTTCGCTCTGGTGTCGAGGTTAAGCGCGGCGTTGAGTTCT
>DWQW01011425.1:0-11449 GCA_018249695.1 Heliconius erato demophoon
CATACGTTCTCATCGGGCTACATCTAAATTCTTATATGATTGTTACAACTTATTTATGTTGTTGACATCTCTGTAGGGAAATTTTTACAAATTTCCGCTACCCAAAGATATAATTACTTAGAATTATCAGGCAGGAGAAAATACGATTTTTTAAATACTTTTATACGTTTTCTTAACAAATATTTTTTTTCCTAAGTGTGGAATAAAAAAAATTAAAGAAATATATATAACTTCCTACGAAATCATACACTTTTCTTTTTTTTTATTATACAACAGCAATTATTATTTTTTTTATTTATTCTTGTTTATTTTGCTAATTCATAAGCCATGAAGTATAAACGCAATATTTTTTGTTTTACTTCACACTGTATTTTACACGTAGACTAAAACACTAAAAATATTTAATATTTTATTTTCTCGATTGGAAATCGAACCCACAACCGTTGCGTTTGGTTGCGCCACAACTGGCTTCGTAATATATATCAACTATATATAGCAGTGATTCTCAACCACTGTGCCGCGGCACTTTTGTGTGCCGCCAAATTTCAAGAGTGTGCCGCCTAATTTTGCAAATATATTATAATGTTAATATAATTAAATTCATTCATCATCATTATTTAAAAAGAAAAATATTTTTAACATGAATATATATTTAAATCCACAAAAAAATAAATTCGTATATTTAAAATTTTTGTCGTAAACTATTTATGCAGTGTGTTGTAGTAATTAATTTCTCCTTGTGTGCCGCCAAATTTTAAAATCGTTAAATATGTGCCGCAACAAAAAAAGGTTGAGAATCACTGATATATAGTATATCCTGCTGTATGCGAGATACAACGTGAATCTGATATAAAATATGTAACAATTGCTTAACATCGAATTGAAAAAAACCAAGCACCTAATTAAAATTAAAAAAAATACACCTTGTACACGAAATAAAACAGTTTAGTACAATATCCATTATTCTTCATAACTTAAATATTGTCACAATCCCCAAAAGTAACTTAATATCTATCAAAAAGAATATTAAAGGCGTCATTGCGCAATTTTGCCGGTCAACACTTCAGAAAACAGAGGGAAATACGCAATAAAGAAGGTTTTTTGTTGAATCGTTATCATGCAAATTATTGCTTTATTACTTCAAAGGAAGGATCAAATTAGCGTGTGATATTTTAATGTGTAATTCTATAAGGATCGACTGTATAGTTAGTTCAAACACCAGCAAAACAAACAGGATTGAAGAGGCGTGGAGAGGCGACCGCCCGCAGATTCGCACTTCAGTTGAGCGTTCAGGGTATAGGAGCAAACGATACGGGCATATGTTAGGAAACATTTAAATAGTATAAAGTGTTTGTTGTATTTAAAAATGTGGACACTCTTTATTATTTAAAAAAAATTAAATCAGCTTCACGCTGTATCCCGCACACAGCAGGGTAGGCAGAGGGAATCTAGTGTTATGACACTCCGTTCCCCACTTTCTGCCGAATTCTGGAGGCATTGCGTGTTGAGTGGTAGAACTGAACGCCGCGCTTAACCTCTACACCAGAGCGAAGAAATGGAAATATAAATAAACGTAAATATTTCATCACCTCGAGTGGGGATCGAACCCACAACCAGTCGGATTTACACGTCGCCAGTCGCACCTCTTGCCCCTGCGCCATGTTATTATTTAACAAAAACTATTTTTAAAAATTTTCAAAGGGCTATTCCTCTGACATTATGCTTTAGCTTCACACTTTATTCCACATATATGAGTAGGCAAAGAGAAGCTATAGTTAAGACGCGAAGAGAAATTTGAGAACTCTCTTTTTGAATTTGGAAAACGTGCAGTGTGTTGAGTGGCGAAGCTTATTTTGCGATTTGGTCTGTTTGGATTAATGTAAAGTGTACGAAACGTAGGTTATAATATTTTTCAGCTTCACGCTGTATCCCGCACACTGCAGTCTAGGCAGAGGGAACCTAGTGTTAAAACACTCCGTTCCCCACTTTCTGCCGAATTCTGGAGGCATTGCTTGTTAAGTGACTGAACTCAACGCCGCGCTTGTCCTCGACACCAGAGCGAAGAAATGGAAATATAAATTTAAGTAATACATATCTACAATATTTTTGGTTTAGTTTTTTCAAAAATAACTTCATTTAATACAAAATTTAAATTTCGACGTATTTTCTCAAATTGTTAGGCGAAGTAACATAAAAGTACGTACAACCATCCAAAAAAAATTTTTTTAATAATATACACCTATAGGTAGAAATATAATTTTGTAAAACATGAACAATACAAACTACACATAATAAAACACCTTAAGAAAGTATCGAAAAATAAACTGAAATCATTAGAATGTATACAATGCATTCGTTCTAGGCAATGCACGATTGGCTTTAACCTAAGTTTACCTATGAATTGAAAACTTGCAAAGGTAATCATGGTACTTATTTTAGAAGGAACTTAGTATTGAGATAAATCTGTTTGGACATGTCTCTCTATATACCTATAGGTTCTTAACTTGAAGTTCATATTTTTAAACTTCAAATTCATGATTTTACTCATCAAATTCATTCAAGTTAAATGAAAATGAGATTTTTATGTAAAAATAAAAATTTTCATTTGAAATTAAAATGTTTAATACGAAATTAATAAACCGAAGATAATTTAAAACAAAATATATTTGCTAAACTATTTACGTAGATTATATAAACTTTAAATTATAGTATAGTCTATCCTTAATTTATAGAAAAATGGAAAAATATCCATAACGGTTTGCATTTAGATAAATCCCTTTTATAAATAAAAATTAGATAAGCATTTAATAAAACATTGCACTGGACATCGCCTGACTGTTAACGCGACGATCGTAGGTTCGATTCCCACTTGGAAAACGTATTTTCATTTCCTCGTTCTAACAAAGTGTCGTACAGTTCTGTCATTCAAAACACAATTTAACAAAGATTAAGCGGAAGGTGGATAACACAGTGACTTAACACTACCCGATCTAGAGGCTATACGGTATAGTGTTAAGGCAAAAAACCTGAAATTATCATATTTATTAACAACGTCCACTTAAAACCTACAAATTAAATCACAAAATACGCTTACAACGTCAACATTTGATCAATCAAAATTAAACAAATGAAATAAAGCATGGCCAGTTTACGTTCGAGTGAACCCGGATGAAACTTTGAAGCAAATATAAACGAATCCCATAATGTGGATTCAAATGCTGTACCATTGAGATCAGCTCGACCGTGCACATTTAATTGTGGGACGCGGCAACAGATGCTGATTGCGAGGGTGAGATTGGGGATGAGAAAGTTTTGCTTTGCTATACAAAGGTTAAGGAAGGTGGCTATGTACTTTCTTATGTTACAATTATAATATAATATCTACTGAGTTATGAATTTTTTTACTGTTTATAAGCATTTATTTCTGTTTTATTAGCTTTAGATTTTGTTTAAGGTTCGTTCGTAATCGATATTTCTCGTAGGTCTTCGAATTTAAAACTTTTTTTTAATTCACGCTGTATCCCGCATGTAGTACCTAGGGCAGAGTGAACTCAGTGTTAAGTCATTTATTTCTCCCTTTTTCAATTTTTTAAAATAGCGGTAGCGGAACACAACGCCGCACATATAATTGTGGGACGCGGCAACAGATGCTGATTGCGAGGGTGAGATTGGGGATGAGAAAGTTTTGCTTCGCTATACAAAGGTTAAGGAAGGTGGCTATGTACTTTCTTATGTTAACATTTTAGTAGGTATAATATCCACTGATTTGTGAAATATAATAATGTTATCAGTTTTTTAATGTTTATAAACATTTATTTCTGTTTTATTAGCTTTAGATTTTGTTTAAGGCTCGTAATCGGTATTTCTCGTAGGTCTTCGAATTTAAAACTTTTTTTAAACTAAACGCTGTATCCCGCATGTAGTGGGCAGAGTGAACTTAGTGTTGAGTCATTTATTTCTCCCTTTTCCAAATTTTTGAAATAGCGGTAGCGGAACACAACGCCGCACATATAATTGTGGGACGCGGCAACAGATGCTGATTGCGAGGGTGAGATTGGGGATGAAAAAGTTTTGCTTTACTATACAAAGGTTAAAGAAGGTGGCTATGTACTTTCTTATGTTAAAATTATAGTAGGTATAATATCCACTGATTTATGAAATATAATAATGTTATCAGTTTTTTAATGTTTATAAACATTTATTTCTGTTTTATTACCTTTTGATTTTGTTTAAGGTTCGTAATCGGTATTTTTTGTAGGTCTTCGAATTTAACACTTTTTTTAACTTCACGCTGTATCCCGCAAGTGGTAAGGTAGGTAGAGGTTAAGGCACTTTAATCTCTTCTTTTTGACATAGCGGTAGCGGATCACAACGCCGCACATATAATTGTGGGACGCGGCAACAGACGCTGATTGCCAGGGTGAGATTGGAGATGAGAAATTTTACTTTGCTATACAAAGGTATGGTATAAGGAAGGTGGCTATGTATTTTCTTATGTAAGTATCTTCGTAGATTGTATCATTACAATCATATTATAATATCCGCTAGTATATGTATTTAGGTATTATTAGTATAATTTTTGTAGATTTTGATTCTTTTTAACGTTCATTATCGGTATTCCTCGTAGGTCTTCAAATATAAACATTTTGTTTTATATAGTAAAGGAGGCAGAAAGAACCTAGTGTTAAGGCACTTCAGTCTCCCCTTTTCGTCAAATTTTTGAAATAGCGGTAGCGGAACTAATTAATAGCGATATTTTTTTTGTATAATAAATTAGGTTGCAATGTTTTTATATATTCAAAATATCTATTAATTGGTATAAAATTTTAATTTTTCGTCTCCAAGTTTATGTTTTGCTTATTTACTTACAATTTCAGGTATAACGTAATAAAATTTTGTTACAAAAAATGTTACATAAAAAAATTGACATTAAATAATATGTTCAATAAGTTATCCCTATTAACATACGGCAAGAACCGGATTTAAATATATCGAAATTGGAGATTTTGACATACCTAATTTTGGGCAAAACATGGACCAAAATACTAAAAACACATCTGTCTGTCTATAAAACAGTTCAATACATTTAGCGTCCGGGTCTACCCCTCTTTACCATATAACAATCACTATTTTGATAGTCCAACAAAAATTAAGACGCATACCTACATCACTTACTGTGATATAAATTATTTTAATCCGTTTTTATAACTCTAAATAAATGCACGTAAGCCAAGAGACCAATTGTACCATTCCTTCCAGAAAATCTAAAGTTGAGGCCAGTCGTGGCGCAGGGGCACAAATTGTGACTGTAAACGCGAGTGGTTGTGGGTTCGAACGCCACTCGAGGAAATGAAATATTTATTTAAATTTATATTTCCATTTCTTCGCTTTGGTGTTGAGGCAAAGCGCGCTCCAAAATACGGCGATAAGTTGGGAACGAAGTGTCTTAACACTAGGTTCCCTCTACCTATCCTGCTGTGTGCGGGTTACGTCGTGAAGCTGATTTGATTTTAAATCTAAAGTTTCTAAATTCATCATTCTTAACAACATGTCAAATTAACTTCTATTTTGTTCAGCTTCATACTCAATTTCTATTATTTTTTATACCATAAAACACATAATGCATACACAGCCTTACGATTACTGTATTAATATACTAAAATTTATTAGTAAATAAGCCAAAAGCTTGCATCGACTATTTATATTTCGTAATAAGGCCCACCACGACGCAGTTGACTGTGCGGTTTATTTTGAAGAGGTGGATCTAAGAGGTTTCTATGATATATTTGTTTAAGCCCATCTAAATGCTTTATATAACAACATGGTATCTGGCACACAACGTTAGTTTTATTATAATACTACCTAATACCTATGGAAGTACCCATGTGGTTTAAAATAAATAATAAAAAAAAATTTTGAAAGTGGGTACTGCTGTATCGTATCATATTACATGAACGTTAATATTTGTTTTTATTTTAGAGAACTAGAGAGCATAGTATATTAAGACAATTTTCTAATATAAGTTTAAACAAATTACAGAAACTTTTACAAAGAATTTTGTATCACGTGTCTGGATGAAACATTAAATTTTACATTATTAAAATCAAGACCAGTCGTGGGGCACAAAGTGTTATTGTAAGGGCGACTGATTTTGGGTTCGATCCGCACTCGGGGAAATGATATCTTTATTTAAATTTATATTTTCATTTCTTTGCTGCTGCTTTCTTGCTCTGGTGTGGAGACGCGCGGCGTTAATTACCGCCACTCAACACGCAATGCCTCCAGAATTGAGCGGAAAGTAGGGAACGGAGTGTCTTAACACTAAGTCTACTCTGCTGTGTGCGGGATTCTGCGTGAAGCTGATTTAATTAATTTTTAATTAAAATGAAACGCTTTATTTTTATTTATTTATTAAAATATTATAACAAGTTTCATCTTCTAATGGCTGTATTTTATTTTATTTCCTATATTAAAACCAGCGGTATATAAATATAAAAGAAAACAAACTCAATCTCGTGATGGACACCCACCCAGACAGACAATCGAAAAAAAATTGAAATCAATCTGACCCCGATAGATTGTTAACAGCTTTAGTCATCGATTAGTAATGTGGTGTTTAAATACTTACTTATAAATATTATCGTGTTTGGAGTTACGAACAAATATTGAAATTTAATATTTAATTATTTCATCGTTATACGTGAAATTTGCATATCCAAATAATGTTGTTTAAATTATTATTTAAAATACATATATTTTTTTTTACTATAAATTAAACGGAAACTGAGTTTAGAATGGTAAATTATGTAAATATTTTAATATCCTAAAATTACTATTTATAGAGGACATATAAAATGTCGAGAGACATTATATTAAAATATTTTTTTTCTTTACATTAAAATATATTATATTTAAATATATTTTTTAAAACAAACCGGAGCTTGAGTTCTGCTACGGAAGGTGGAAAACTGAGTATGTTAACTCTATGATATCCATAGTTTCATGAAATACGTAAAAAGTAGGTAGGTGCAGAATTATTTTTTATTTCATTACGTGTTGAGTGCCGGAACTCAACGCCGGGCTTTTGCCTAGGTGCCAGCGTGAAAATATTAAGAAACAATAATTAATTCCCTGAATTAGGGAGCGAACCCCCAACCATCGCGTTGCACCCCTGTGCCACTGCGCCTGCGCCTGCGCATGTGTTATTAAAAATAAATTGTCATTTATTATACATATAAAATCATAAAAGCATGATGCATTATTTTTTTCTTCACAAGCAACGTAAACACGGCCATTGTGAGTGTGAAGTTTTGAAAGCTAGACGCAATCCTTCGGAGAAGCGTCGAGTGTTGACTCTGGACTGTGTGGTACAATGGCACAAATACGACCATCCACGGATTAATATACCTCGCTGTATGTATTTGTTGAGATGACTTTGAATTTTTCAATATATTTATTATATTGTGATTTAATATAAAAATATATTATATTTACAATATACGCAGAGGCCAGTCGTTGCGCAGGAGCACAAATTGTGACTGTAAAGCGTTGGTTGTGGATTCGATACTCACTCTAGGGAATGAATTATTATTTCTGTTTTTATTTCTTCGTATTGGTGATAAGGCAAAGCGCGGCGATTAGTTCTGTTCAGTTCTCACTTAATATACATTGACCTCCAGAATTACATGAAAAAAGGAGAACGGAATGTTTTAACACTAGTTTCTCTCTGCTTACCCTGCTATGTTCGAGAAAACAAGAAATATGTATGTATACGAGTATAATATGTTTACAAAGTACTCAATGTAATAGATCTGTATTTAATAAAACATAGACAATCTGGCCTTTTGTCCAAATAGTGACACAAATAATTGCAAAAAGTTAAAAAAGGTATTTTTATTTAATATGCAATAGAAAAACTGGAGAAATGAAAATCGATTCACATTTTTTTATTTTAAGTTTTATTTAATCTAATAGAGAGACTATGAAAATTCTTCATAATATTATGATAAAGACAAGTTTGGTTTATAGAAAAAAAAGGGGTCACACAGAACTTCATTGTAAGATAAACAAAATCAAACGTTTCAAGTGAGTGATTTCAATATTTATTGACAGTTTAAAATCGGACTGCAAAAACACAATCCTTTGTTAATTTTGGTCATATTTACTTTACAAATATTATTTATTGTTCAGTTTCTTCCAATTCCAAGCAAAAGGGAGTTACAGTATCTACCTATATCTATATTTATATCAACAGCTTCACGGTGTATCTCGCATTTAGAAGGGTTTTTTGAGATTGAGACTCCTTTCCCTACTTTCCATCGAGATTGTCGAGGCATTGCGATTGTGTTTCTAGTGACGGAACTCAACGCTGAGTGAAGTTTTTTTTTTATTTTTAATTATTATTGCACATATAACATGAAGTTACGTTTAGTAACGGGTAATCCATAATGGTAACAATATTATGTAAAAAGGTTCCCATCATTTCCCAACTTCACCAAGATAGCATCGATATATTTATATATATAATATAAATTCTAAAAAAGTAAAAAAAACAAAACTCAGATTTAAATTTATGAACTTTTACATTTATAATACCAATGCAAATTATCCATAAAAAATAATAGCTATTAATGACGTGCTCAATTATACAGCTTACAGGTCGCAGCAGTATTCCGCATATAGCAGGGTAGGCAGAGGGAGCCTACTGTTAAGACACTCCGTTCCCCACTATCTGCCGAGGGATTTTTTGGAGGGATTGTTAAGTGGCAGAACTCAACGCTGCGCTTTGAGCGCATGAGAGCGAATTCTTTTAAACCCATACAGCCATTGGAAGCCAAATTTAAATCAAAAGTCATTTGAGGGCGGTATAAAGTCGCGCGGGTATCAACACTGTTTGTGATGACATGAAACCCGAGATAGCTCCTGCGTTGTTGTCAGTGCTCTTATACGCGCTCCCCACGCAACAAGGTTGCTATCGAACTATATGGACATATTTACTTTTTTTTTAGCTTGACGCTGTATCCCGCACACAGCATGGTAGGAAGAGGGAACCTAGTCTTAAGACACTCCGTTCCCCATTTTACGCCAAATTCTAGGCGTTGTGTGTTGAGTGACCAAACTCAACGAACCACAGTTTCTCTCGACACCAGAGCGAAGAAATGAAAACATAAATTTAAAAAAATGTTTAATTACCTCGAGTGGGATCGAACCAACAGCCAGTCGCCTTTACAACCAAACACTTGTGAAGTTGTGAGTTCGATTTCCAATTAATTATTATTTATTAACATTTAATTTTCTTCGCTCTAATATCAAGGTAAAATCGCGGATTTGAGTTCAGCCACTCAACACACAATGCCTCGAAAATACGGCGGAAACTATGAAACGGACTGACTGACTGAGGGTGTTACCCTCCCTCCCTTCCTCTCTCTACCTTCCCTACCACACAAGAGAATAACAACGTGAAACTGAAAAAAAAAAGAAAGACCCATAAACTCGTGCACTAACCACACCAAACGTTCAACCGAAGTTGTTTACCATAGCCGCTTCGATCCGTATTTATATTACACATGTAGCCCGATGTGTTTCTAATGAGCTCCACTGTTCTCGACGATAAATAAATGCTGCTATATCCCACTACCAGTCTTTGTGAGTCGCCTCCGTACGTAATCAGACACGTCGGCATCTTCAAATATTTAACTAAAAACTTTCATCCATTATTGCTAAGCTACCGATAATTTCAACAGTTTTTTTGAATTTTTTACATAATATTTTTATGGGTTACCCGTTACTTAATTATATGTGTGCAACAATATGTTTAAGTTATTTTTTTGCTTCTCTGCGCACTAAGCACGGCGTTGAGTTCCGTCAGTCAACACGCAACGCTTCGACGAATTCGGCGGAAATTCGGCAACGGAGTGTTTTAACACTAGGTTCTCTCTATATGCGTAATTAGGTACTGTGATTCGCTTTTGCTTGACTACATTGATATTTTATGCAGTAAGTAATTTTTATACCAAACCGAAAACGAAATCTAGTTTTGATAAAAAGTCAGTATGAAAAGCCTACAATAAAATTCTGAATAAAAGCCATATACACGTTATAAATAAAAATAAAAAATATAATAAATAAATCAGCTTCACGCTGTATCCCGCACGCAGCAGGGTAGGCAGAGGGAACCTAGTGTTAAGACACTCCGTTCCCCACTTTCCGCCTAGTTCTGGAGACATTGCGTGTTGAGTGGCGGAACTTAATGCCACGCTTTTGCCTCGACACCAGAGCGCAGAAAAGAAAATATGTAAATAAATATTACATTTTCTCGAGAGGGGATCGAACCCACAACCAGTCGATTGTACAGTCACACTTTGTGCCCCTGCGCCACGACTGGCCTCACGACGTTATAAATAAAAACTTTAAAAGTAAATGAAACTGAAAACGTAATTTTTGATATGTTAAGATGAATCATTCTACCTCTTAGGTCATTGGTCTCACCGAATCAATACTTAAATTACAAAGTAGGTTTACTTTATAAACGAATACATTTTTTTTTAAAATTTGTTTGTTATATTTGATTTTACCTTTCATACCAAATAAAAGTTGGTATTTTTGTGTGCTTGGGTCGTTATTAGTGGTGATTAGTAAGTTAATAAATACTTAAATAAGAATAAGCTTCACGCTGTATCCCGCACACAGTAGAGTAGGCAGAGGGAATCTAGTGTTAAAACACTCCGTTCCCCACTCGACACCAGAGCGAAGAAATGGAAATATAAGTATTTTATCTCCTCGAGTGGGGATCGAACCCACAACCAGTCGGTTTAACAGTCACACTTCGTGCCGCTGCGCCACGGTTGGCCTCAAAAAATAAAATATACATATTGTTGTATATAATATTTTCTTCAAGTTAAAAGAAATTTTAAATTATCGTGGGCAGGCGCAGGGGCATAAGCGTATGTCTGTCAACGTGACGGGTTGTGGATTTAATTCCCAGTCAAGGAAATGAAATATTTAATATTTTCATTACTTCGCCCTAGTGTCGAAGCAAAGCGCGGCGTTGAGTACCGCCAGTCAACACGCAGTGCTTTCAGAAATTGGCGCAAATTAATCGGGAGCGGCGTGTTTTAGCACTAGGCTCCCTCTTCCTACTTTACTACATCCGGGATATAGGGTGAAACTGAAAATAAAAAGAATTATATTATTCTGATACAACTTAAGACTAAACAATATTTAACACTAAAAATTCAATATGTATTATACGAAAAATCTTATACATAAACCAACGCTTAAGAAATATCATTTTATAATCTTCTTACATTACAACAGCTATCGTTGTTATTTACGATACTCAAAGTATTGAATTGAAGTGCACGATTCATGTCAAGAAGTCTCGAGATGAGCTTATTTGTTTCCCCGTTTGTTTGTCTGCTCTGTTTGCTTTTACATTCTTTTAGCTATG
>DWQW01011426.1:0-11448 GCA_018249695.1 Heliconius erato demophoon
GAACATTGTCAGTCGACCCTTATAGCTTCCGCGTTTCTTAATGAATTCCTTTTCTTCAGGCATTACGGGAGATAAGTGTTATCAACCTGGAATTGTTTACAATAGAATCTTAAATAAACACAATTCCTACCTAAGCAAATAGAAAAAGGACACAGTAAAATATGTAAGTACAAATTATAGACGTTTTATTTTCGTGATCTGACTAATTAAATTAAAAGTAACAATATTAATAATGAAACAATTCTAAATGCTGTTAAGCTAAAGTTACGTAAATTTAGTTCGCTAAAGTGACCAGTAATCTATATTAATAAATTAATGTCTTACTTGAATAAATAGTTTTAATAAACTCAAATCTATTAAAGATTTGAGTTTATTAAAACTAAAATACTACAGTGTTTGTAATATATATCTCAAATCTTACTCAAAACTAACAAATCCGTTATACATGACACGTGTAAAATTAATAATTTTACTAACCTGAGAACAGCACTAAATTTAATAAAATACCTTGCGAGTGATGGGTTATATTAAGGGAAACACTTAAAGGAGATATCTAAAGCCTACTTCCTCAAGCCGTGATATGATATCCCGTGTCCTTATTTGACCTCTGCACACGTTGACAAATATTCCATAAATCCTCCTCCTCTTAAATTCCACTTCTTTAATTAATTTTCCTTATTTCTGTTATTTCAGATGGTGTCCTTAATATCCAGTTCGATTAGGACCATGAATAAAAGTTTCGGAAGGAGGGAATTAAAATATGTGCTCGCAAGGCTGGATGAGTGTATTCTGGTCGCAACAATATAATTGACAGAAATATAAAAACACCTTATAAAACGACATATGTTTTACGTTACAAATAACATGTTTGCTCTTAAAAAATAATAGGCGTTTTTAACTATGTTTTATAAGAACTAAAATAAGGTTATACTTAAATTATACTAAAACTATCATTTGGTCTTGGTCAGTTTTATCTGTCTCTGCACTAAAAGGCAATTCCGGAAAATGTATATTTAACTTTTCCTCTTCTTTTTTTGTTAATTTAGGCATTACTAATTAATTATTGGAGAGAAATTATTTTATCATATACAAATTTATATTAATCATTAATTTATGGTATAAAAAAATAATATTACTTATAACGGATCCCTAATTTATAAAATAATCTTAAGCAATAGACTCACTGGAATGTGGCTGCATACACTATTACAACAATGCACCGAAATAAGAGACGCATTCCGGACATCGAGGCGACGCGCGACGCTTCGACGCGATGATAGTAAAACTTAAATTGTGGATATTTCTTGTAAGGATGCTCAGGATGATTGCCTCCTTTACAGAATTCACTTTACTTAATACTTTTATTTTTATTCTTCACACATAACACGGCACTCGATAAATTCAGTTAATAACTTTATTTTTCGTTATTAAAAAGGGATACAACAGTTCGGAGTCTGTTATTTTATCGATTTTTTAGGCGAACTAGAAATTTCCGTATCCCACCGCTGCCACCAAAATGTTATAGGGTCCCACACGGAAATCTTTTAAAAAAAGATTTATTAATTGGAGAAGAATATTTATTCACTTTAAACAATTAGAATGGGACCCTTAGGCAGCCGCGCTCGTATGAATTAAGTTACAGACTAAATGAGCCGATCTATCGGGAGTTTGTATACTATAATAACATGTTAAGTACTAAGAGGGGTGATTCTCTACTTCAGCTTTATCCCTTACAGAGTTGGTAAATAACAGTTCGTTGGCACTGCTGGATCACATGTGCAGTGGTTTCACTGACTATGCAACCAGCCCGACACCTTATGTTCGCCTCCTGACCGATTCGCCGCCCTCTAGAAACCTTCACTCTTGAGGGGAGAGCATTGATATGGCAGTGGACGAACTGCACGTATTCGCGTCCGCTTAGCCCGCCCGCCTAGCCCACACCTTTCTCTTATCCACTTATTGGAGTCCTGGTGTCGTGAGGATTCGCGGAGTTCGAACCCATCCGTCGACGTGTGCAACTTCTCCCGCCAAAACTTAGCCACGGATGTTGTGTCATTGGGGCTAGAGATGCCGAACTTGCTGAGCATCTTCCTGGCCCACTTCAGCTTCCGTCGAATCCTGTCGGTTCTAGCGGCGGCCGCAGCCGCTGGCCAACTCGACTCGGCGAGCCGACCATACCTCCTCGCGATGACGGTCGGAATCATCGTTCGCAAGCAAGGCAGGCCGAGCCCACCATCTCGAACGGATGCGTAGAAGTAACCAAGCGGTACATCAGCCGGTAACCTCATCCACTTTTTCACTGCGCCCCGGATCTGGACATCGAGCATTCTGAGTCTGCTGTCCGATATCGTCCCAAGCACAAGACTGTGCAGGAACTTCGGAACGAGGTGACCCCTTACAATTTCGAGCCGCTGCTGCGGCTTAAGGGGCGCCTTGGAGATGTTATTCAAGGCTTTGCTCACCTCATGCTCGATCGTCACAGTACCGGACGAGTCGAAATCTATGCCCAGATAGCGCCATTTCTCCACGCAAGACACCTGCCGAAGCTTTTTCTTACCCACCGAGAATGTATTCTCCGTAAGAAAGTGGTGTTTCTTGCGATGGCCGTTAGGCACCATCGACAGAACGGAGCTCTTACTCCGGTTGACGTAGAGACCCAGTGTTTCACCTGTGCGCACCACACAGTCGATGGACTCCTGCATTCCCATCCTGGACCCCGCTAGGAGGACCAGGTCGTCAGCATAGGCCAGAGCCGAGGTTCGCTCGCCTTCTAGCTTGTAACCGACTCCCTTCGGCAGGGATGCGAGGATGACGTCCATGGCCAGGTTGAACAACACCGGCGTGAGCGGATTACCCTGGCGGACTCCTCTCCCCACTTTGACAGGTTGGCTATATCTCTCTTGGACGGCTAAGGTGGTAGTTGATGTATTGTACAGACGAGCCATGTATTCGCAGAATTTCCTTGGTAGTCCTCGGGCTCCCAGGAGCTCAACTAAAGCCTTATGGGATATGTGTTGAACGCCTTAGAGAAGTCGAGAACCGCCACGTGACACTCCCGCAACTTCCTCCTACTGTCCCCCAACACTGCGTCGAGAACTGCAGTGTTCTCGAAGGTGCCGTCCGTATGGACAAACCCCCTTTGCCTCGTGTCGGGTGGACAACAATCCAGCAGCCTACGTGCCAGGATTGCGTGGTGCCAGGTGTCGGAGTGGCACCGACGCGATCGAAATCGGCCGATAGTCATTCGGTTGCAATGGAGTGTCAACTTTTGGCACGAAAATTGTGCGACACTGTCTTAGCGGCTCGGGAATTTCGCCCGACACCAACCACGAGTTGAAAATTTCTTCCTTCACGGGAATGGGAACTGTACGCCACTCGTCCGTACGGATACCGTCCGGACCAGGAGCGGATTCCAGGTCGACATTGACAGCCTTAATCTCGTTTACTGAGATCGGCTGCCACAGCGATTCAAAACACGGCTCCTCGGCACCCGCTGGACACCTCCTCGAGGATAGGTCGCCAATAGGCTTCCAACTCCGCAAGACTGTGCTTAACCCCTCGGCTCTGGCCGGTAATGATTTCAACTGCTATTCGACCCGTACTCTTCCGAAACAGCTCTTGTACCCTCGCACACTCAATTCGTCTCCTCTTCCGGCTAGACATCTTCTCTAGCGCTGCCTCTGTTTGAATCGTGTTGCGGAGGAGGCGCCTCGCAGTCTTCGCTCCCAGCCCGCATCGCTTCCTTCGCCCCTCGGCTACCTTAAGCTGCCTAGACAAAGTCCGCTCTGCGTTCGGACTGATACTAGCTATGACTACGGTTTCGGGTTCACCAGCGGTTGGCACGTCTTCAGAGGTTACCTGTGCGCACGTCGGCTGCGCTGACTGGGAGTGCTGGTGAGAGCACGGGCACCCGCTCGCTGTAGGGACTCGCGCGGGGAGGGACATTTCGTCCAGGAAGATTTTCACCAACCCTTTGTAATCTGCCCCCCGCCGCTAGCCCTTAAACGCCTCCAGCGTCCGGTAGAGCTGGGGTAGTTGAGCGTGCAGGTCTCTGCCCGTACACTTCCCGTTCTCCTTTGTCAGCTGCGCCTCCGTTCGCGCTAATAGAAGAACCTCTTCTTCGCGCCATCTCCGCTTCACCTCATTTGGAGCAGCTTCCTCATTTGCCAAGACGGGGTGGGCTTTACGTTTGTGCTGCCCAAGCCCCGCCTTTGTTCTGAAGGATCGTCCACATATGGGACAGATCCACTTTTCCAACGAGCCCAGGTTTCCAGCTCCCCGACTCCTGTTGGAGGTCTGGGTGGTCCAATATTTTCTTTGTTTGATCCATTGCGTCAGTTTTACGCTTTTGACGGTCGGGGGGCAAGCCCAACCGCCAAGGTTCGCCCTCGGCACTCGTACGTCTCGCCGAAGCGTGCCGATAGACTTGGAGGTTTCCTCCCCATCAGACTACTGTGCACATCCCTGCGCACAGCCAGACCATGCACAGGTCCCGTATTTACTACGTTTGGTCCGATGAGACTCGTTGAGCGGCCTGCTGCCCGAGACCACCTGTGTGTCCAGAATGACACCCACTCCACCCTTTGACGCGATGATGTCTGGCTTGCGAGGCCCAAGTGACGTGGCAATACTCGGCTCCAGTTCGACCTTCCAGCCCCTTTTGGTCATCGCCTCAGCGACGACTCTCGTGACCAAGTCGTAGCGTTTGATGCGTCCGCCTTGCGTTCTGTTATAGGGGTCCCACACGGATGTCGTTTTTAAAAAAAAGATTTAATAATTGGAGAAGAATATTTATTCACTTTAAACAATTAGAATGGGAACCTTAGGCAGCCCCGCTCGTGTGAATTAAGTTTCAGACTAAATGAGCTCGATCTATCGGGAGTTTATATACTATAATAACATGTTAAGTACTAAGAGGGGTGATTCTCTACTTCAGCTTTATCCCTTACAGAATTGGTATATAACAGTTCGTTGGCACTGCTGGATCACATGTACAGTGGTTTCACTGACCATGCAACCAGCCCGACACCTTATGTTCGCCTCCTGACCGATTCGCCGCCCTCTAGAAACCCTCACTCTTGAGGGGAGAGCATTGATATGGCAGTGGACGAACTGCACGTATTCGCGTCCGCTTAGCTGCCCACACCTTTCCCTTATCCACTTAGTGGAGTCCGGGTGTCGTGAGGATTCGCGGAGGTCGAACCCATCCGTCGACGTGTGCAACTTCTCCCACCAAAACTTAGCCACGGATGTTGTGTCATCAGGGCTAGAGATATCGAACTTGCTGAGCAACTTCCTGGCCCACTTCAGCTTCCGTCGAATCCTGTCGGTTCTGGCGGCGGCCGCAGCCGCTGGCCAACTCGACTCGGCGAGCCGACCATACCTCCTCGCGATGACGGTCGGAACCATCGTTCGCAAGCAAGGCAAGCCGAGCCCACCGTCTCGAACGGATGCGTAAAAGTATCCAAGCGGTACATCAGCCGGTAGCCTCATCCACTTTTTCACCGCGCCCCGGATCTGGACATCGAGCATTCTAAGTCTGCTGTCCGATACCGTCCCAAGCACAAGACTGTGCAGGAACTTCGGAACGAGGTGACCCCTTACAATTTCGAGCCGCTGCTGCGGCTTAAGGGGCGCCTTGGAGATGTTGTTCAAGGCTTTGCTCACCTCATGCTCTATTGTCGCGAATCCGGACGAGTCGAAGTCCACGCCAAAATAGCCCCATCTTTCCACGCAAGACACCTGCCGAAGCTTTTTCTTACCAACCGAGAATGTGTTCTCCGTAAGAATGTTGTGTTTCTTGCGGTGGCCGTCAGGCACCATCGAAAGAACGGAGCTCTTACTCCGGTTGACGTAGAGACCCAGCGTCTCACCTGTGCGCACCACACAGTCAATGGACTCCTGCATTCCCACCCGGGACCCCGCTAGGAGGACCAAGTCGTCAGCGTAGGCCAGAGCCGAGGTCGCTCGCCTTGTAGCCCGTAACCGACTCCCTTGGGCAGGGATGCGAGGATGACGTCCATCGCCAGGTTGAACAACACCGGCGAGAGCGGATCACCCTGGCGGACTCCTCTCCCCACTTTGACAGGTTGGCTATATCACGGCTAAGGTGGTAGTTGCCGTATTGTACAGACGAGCCATGTATTCGCAGAATTTCCTTGGTAGCCCTCGGGCTCCCAGGAGCTCAACCAGTGCCTTGTGAGACACCGTGTCGAACGCCTTAGAGCAGTCGAGGGCTGCCACGTGACACTCCCGCAACTTCCTCCTACTGTCCCCCAACACTGCGTCGAGAACTGCAGTGTTCTCGAGGGTGCCGTCCGTATGGACAAACCCCCTTTGCCTTGTGTCGGGTGGACAACAATCCAGCAGCCTTCGTGCCAGGATTGCGTGGAGGTGTCGGAGTGGCACCGACGCGATCGAAAACGGCCGATAGTCACTCGGTTGCACTGGAGTGTCAACTTTTGGTACGAAAATTGTGCGACACTGTTTTAGTGGGTCGGGAATTTCGCCCGACACCAACCAGGAGTTAAAAATTTCTGCCTTCACGGGAATGGAACTGTACGCCACTCATCCGCACGGATGCCGTCCAGACCAGGCGCGGATTCCAGGTCGACATTGACAGCCTTAACCTCGTTTACCGAGATCGGCTGCCACAGCGATTCAAAACACAGCTCCTCGGCACCCGCTGCTTGCCTGACGGCTCGCAGGTGCAGGTCTCTGCCCGTACACTTGCCGTTCTCCTTTGTAGCTGCGCCTCCGTTCGCGCTAGTAGAAGAACCTCTTTTTCGCGCCATCTCCGCTTCACCTCATTCGGAGCGGCCTCTGCATTCGCCTCGACGGGGTGGGTCTTGCGTTTATGCTGCCCAAGTCCCGCCTTGGTTCTAAAGGATCGTCCACATATAGGACAGATCCACCCTTCTGACGAGCCCAGGTTTACGACAGTGGCCCCAGGCTGAGTGTTAGGGGAGGGATTCTGACCATGCCCCGACTCCTGTGGGAGGTCAGAGTGGTCCATTATATTTCTATATTGTTCCATTGCATGTCAGTTTACCCTCATGACGGCTGGGGGGCAACCCGAACCGTCATGGTTCGCCCTCGGCACTCGCATGTCCCGCCGAAGCGTGCCGATAGACTTGGCTGGTGAACCCGAAATCGTAGTCGGAGCGAGTATCAGTCCGAACGCAGAGCGGACTTTGTCTAGGCTGCTTAAGGTAGCCGAGGGGCGAAGGAAGCGATGCGGGCTGGGAGCGAAGACTGCGAGGCGCCTCCTCCGTGACACGATTTAAACAGAGACAGCGCTAGAGAAGATGTCTAGCCGGAAGAGGAGACAAAGGCTGTCAATGTCGACCTGGAATCCGCGCCTGGTCCGGACGGTATCCGTGCGGATGAGTGGCGTACAGTTCCCATTCCCGTGAAGGCAGAAATTTTCAACTCCTGGTTGATGTCGGGCAAAATTCCCGACTCACTTAGACAGTGTCGCACAATTTTCGTGCCAAAAGTTGACACTCCAGGGCAACCGAGTGACTATCGGCCGATTTCGATCGCGTCGGTGCCACTCCGACACCTCCACGCAATCCTGGCACGTAGGCTGCTGGATTTTTGTCCACCCGACACAAGGCAAAGGGGGTTTGTCCATACGGACGGCACCCTCGAGAACACTGCAGTTCTCGACGCAGTGTTGGGGGACAGTAGGAGGAAGTTGCGGAAGTATCACGTGGCGGTCCTCGACTTCTCTAAGGCGCTCGACACAGTGTCCAAAAAGGCATTGGTTGAGCTCCTGGGAGCCCGAGGATTACCAAGGAAATTCTGCGAATACATGGCTCGTCTGTACAATACTACCACCTTAGTCGTCCAAGGGAGATATAGCCAACCTGTCAAAGTAGGGAGAGGAGTCCGCCAGGGTGATCCGCCCTCGCCGGTGTTGTTCAACCTGGCGATGGACGTCATCCTTGCATCCCTGCCCAAGGGAGTCGGCTACGGGCTAGAAGGCTAGCGAACCTCGGCTCTGGCCTACGCTGACGACCTGGTCCTCCTAGCGGGGTCCCGGGTGGGAATGCAGGAGTCCATCGACTGTGTGGTGCGCCCAGGTGAGACGCTGGGTCTCTACGTCAACCGGAGTAAGTGCTCCGTTCTGTCGATGGTGCCTGACGGCCACCGCAAGAAACACCACTTTCTTACGGAGAATACATTCTCGGTTAGTAAGAAAAAGCTTCGGCAGGTGTCTTGCGTGGAGAGATGGCGCTATCTTGGCGTGGACTTCGACTCGTCCGGATCCGCGACAATAGAGCATGAGGTGAGCAAAGCCTTGATCAACATCTCCAAGACGCCCCTTAAGCTGCAGCAGCGGCTCGAAATTATAAGGAGTCACCTCGTTCCGAAGTTCCTGCACAGTCTTGTGCTTGGGACGGTATCGGACAGCAGACTCAGAATGCCCGATGTCCAGATCCGGGGCGCGGTGAAAAAGTGGATGAGGTTACCGGCTAAATGTACCGCTTGGTTACTTCTACGCATCCGTTCGAGATGGTGGGCTCGGCCTGCCTTGCTTGCGAACGATGGTTCCGACCGTCATCGCGAGGAGGTATGGTCGGCTCGCCGAGTCGAGTTGGCCAGCGGCTGCGGCCGCCGCCAGAACCGACAGGATTCGACGGAAGCTGAAGTGGGCAAGGAAGTTGCTCAGCAAGTTCGGTATCTCTAGCCCTGATGACACAACATCCGTGGCTAAGTTTTGGCGGGAGAAGTTGCACACCTCGACTGATGGGTTCGATCTCCGCGAATCCTCACGACACCCGGACTCACTAAGTGGATAATGGAAAGGTGTGGGCAGCTAAGTGGACGCGATTACGTGCAGATCGTCCACTGTCATATCAATGCTCTCCCCTCAAGAGTGAGGGTTTCTAGAGGGCCCGCGAATCGGTCAGGAGGCGAACATAAGGTGTCGGGCTGGTTGCATGGTCAGTGAAACCACTGCACATGTGATCCAGCAGTGCCACCGAACGCACGGCGGACGCATGAAACCACCATGATTTGGTCACGAGAGTCGTCGCTGAGGCGATGACCAAGAGGGGCTGGAAGTCTCGTTGGAAGGGTCTCATATGAACTGGAGCCGGTTCAACCAGATGACGAGCTCAATCATGACGGCGACGCCGGACTGAGTGATAGGGGTCCTGTGGACTCGGGTGCTGCACTCCCGTTCTTCCTTGGACCTCTCTCGGTAACTTTTTGCGAGGCCCTCGTTGCCATGAACTCAAGAAACAAGCCCACCATGTGCACAATGCCATACTTAAACGCTGAGAGAGCTAGAGGGCGATTTGGTACTCCCGGGTATGCCCGTTGACGGGGTGTCACGAGTTCGGGGACGAAGCGGGCGGCGTAATAGCCAAATGCCTCGTCATCTAATTAGTGACGCACATGAATGGATTAACGAGATTCCCGCTGTCCCTATCTATTTCGTCGCCTATATTCGGAGGTGAAGCGACGTGCGCGCGCTGCTCCGCTTCGCTTGTTGCGGTTTTTCGTGGTTTTTCCTTGATTTTCCGAGCAAGTCGGCTTTCCAGTGCATTTTCGTAAAACTACGTGTAATCAATACATGTACTGCACAGTGATAGGTACACAATTTATAGTTTAAGAGTGTTTTTCGGTGCTTTGGTGACAGTGACACGTGGTGTTGTGGAGGCGGCACAATTATGGAGGCGGTGAGATCAAAGACCAGTAAGCTGAATAAGGAGGAGATAGCGAGCATTGGTGCGAATACGGAGTGCCTCACCGCCATCGTTGGCCTACTGGTGGCCCGAGTTGCAGCGGCAGAGAGGAAAATGGAAGAGGTACGAAGAAGCGCACCTACATCTACCGGGTTCGTTCCCCCTCCCCAGGAGCCTGCGTCGCAGACATATGCGACCACTCTGAAGCTGGGGAGAAGTCAGGAGACACGACCCGTTCCAGTGCGCCAAGGACGGGCGGTGGCCGTCTACCCTGCTGTGGACCAAAGGGAAAAATTGAAGACCGCAGCAGATACGAAGATGGTGCTGAAAAGCTCTGTTCAGCCTGCAAAAATTGGAGTTACTATCAGTAACATCCGCCCATGTGGTAACGAAGGTGTAATTGTACAGACCGGGTCGGCCAAGGCAGCGGAAGCACTGAAGAAAGCATTTCCTCCCACTTTGAGAGCAGCGGAACCTAAGGACCGCATGTCCATTATATCACTATCAGGGGCTGAGCAGGCGGAAAAGTTTGAGGACCTCATTAACAACTTATATGAGCAAAACATAGAAGATTCAATATGGACTGTTATGACTGTTAAAAACGAACTTAAGCCACTGTTTCGCAAGCGAAGGGCGGGCAACAGGCGCATGTGGGTCTGCCAGGCATCAGCAGCATTGCGCCAACATCTAGTTGGTGTCGGGCAGGTATATGTGGGGTGGGAGGTAGTTGAAGTCAATGATTATGTGGGTGTTACATGCTGTCGTAGGTGCTAGCAATATAGCCACCCGGAGAAATACTGCCGGTCAAAAGTGACTACATGTGGCCGCTGCGGTGAGGACGGGCATAGCAAAGATGAATGCAAGGCTGACAACACCTGCTGCGCCACTTGCAGAAAATTCGGACGCAAGGGCGCAGGAGATCATAGTACCAACGCGAGGGACTGTCCGGCACGACGGCATGCTGAGGACCGGGAGCTACAAAGGATCAATTATGGATAGTGGCTCAAACAAGTTCAGGTTCGGGCAACTAAACCTTCAAGGCTCTGCGGCAGCTACGATGGAGTTGCCAGCCATCATCCAGGCCCACACGCTCGATCTAGTACTGGTCCAGGAACTGTATGTTCCGCAAGATGCGACTGCGGTTCCCGATCCAATGTTGCTCCCGGCAGGTGCTAACAGTAAAGCTGGTATTTATTTGGGTAGAAGAGATATCGCCTGCTCGATTCAGCTGCACCTGTGCACTAGCTACTGCATGGTCACGCATGTACGCCTGAGCCCGCAATCATCCTCCTTCTACGCGGTGAGCTCATACTTCCAGTACTCACAGGACATAGGCCCGCACATACACCGTCTTGGGCGAGTACTGGCAGCACTACGAGGAGAGCGAGTGATTATTGGCATCGACTCCAACGTACACTCCCCGATGTGGTACTCCCACCCACGGCAGTACATCGGTCGGGGTAGCGTAGTGACTCAGAGGAAAGAGCAGCTGGAGTCTTTTATCATCGGCAGAGGCCTGCGCTTAGCAAATGTGGAAGGGCAGCCGCCAACGTTCGCTACAGCCAATGGGGAATCACACATTGACATCACGCTAAGTACGGGGGGTGTGCGACTGCAAGACTCGCATGTAAAACCGGACGCCAGCACAAGTGACCACAGGCTCATCGTATTCTCGATGCAGATGCAGAGGCTCACTGGCACGACAGTGCCTGATGCGAGCCGCTCGGAGTTGCCTTGCAGGTTTCGGGAG
>DWQW01011427.1:0-11447 GCA_018249695.1 Heliconius erato demophoon
CGTTGAGTTCTGCCACTCAACACGCAATGCCTCCAGAATTCGGCAGAAAGTGGGGAACGGAGTGTCTTAACACTAGGTACCCTCTGCCTACCCTGCTGTGTGCGGGATACAGCGTGAAGCTATTTTTTTTTTTTTTTTTATATATTGGCAAAGTAAAATTTTAGCTCTTAGGATTTAAGGACTTTTTTTAGCTTAAAAGGATAGGCAAAGGGACGTTCCCTTAATGTTAAGACACTCCATACCGGCGAATTCTGGAAGATTCTGAGTCTTGAGTGGCGGAACTCAATGCCATCCTTTGATAAAATGAAAATATTAAATATTTCGAATCCTCGAATGGGTGGAAGGAATCAAACTCATAACCTGTCGCGTTTACAGTCACACGCTACTGTTTCTGCGCCACGACTGGCCTCAAATTGGACTTATAAAATATATTTTTTACGCTATAATTATATTACCTTTCACTTTGATGATAGAAATTTATTTTCGTAAATATATACTATTAATATAATAATTCGGGACAGTTTATCTGTATATATTTACGACAGTAAATTTCATCATTTTTATTTATTTACAAATACTATTTTAAAGATTTATAGAAATAAATATATGAGGCCAGTCGTGGCGCAGGGGCACAAGGTATGACTGTAAAACCTACTGGTTGTTCTGGTTCGATCCCCAGTCAAGGAAATGAAACATTTACTTACATTTATATTTCCATTTCCTTCGCTCTGGTGTCGAGGCAAAGCGCGGCGTTGAGTTCTGCCACTCAAAACGCAATGCCTCCAGAATTCGGCAGAAAGTGGGGAACGGAGTGTCTTGACACTGCGTTCACTCTGCCTACCCTGCTGTGTGCGTGATACAGCGTGAAGCCGATTTATTTATTTATTTTATATATTAGCAACAGATTACTAAAATAATAAAACATTACAACTGTCACTCCCAAATTACATACGTCACAACAACTTTAACATATTATTAAATTACTGACCTAAATAACAAGAACATACAAACTTTTCTTTAATATTCTTATTACAATAACAAATTCTTCTACTAAAGGCCTCAAAAGCAATTACGTAGCGCCAACAAAAGTTCCAAAAAACGAGTACGCCGTACTGTTTGGGCACATACAGTATACAGTATGAAACACGGGCGCCCGGGGCAGCCTGGTAGGCTTTCGGGATTGTTTGTGGTTAACAACTACAGAAAATGAGGGTATCTCGTCTCGCTGAATAATCATTTGTAATGCCAACTCGCGTTTAGTCCGTGTGCGTAGGTAAATTAATGTCGATCAGTTCTGTTCGTTCGAGGCCAGTCGTGGCGCAGCGGCACGAAGTGTGACTGTAAAATCGACTGGTTGTGAGTTCGGTCCCCACTCGAGGAGATGAAATATTTACATAAATTTATATTTCCATTACTTCGCTCTAGTGTCGAGGTTAAGCGCGGCGTTGAGTTTTGTCACTCATCACGCAATGCCTCCAAAATTCGGCAGAAAGTGGGGAACGGAGTGTTTTAACACCTGGTTCCCTCTGCCTACCCTGCTGTGTGCGGGATACAGCGTGAAGCTGATTTTTTTATTTTTTATTTAAAATATTTTTTTTGGTAAATATTGCCAAAATTAGTAATAATATATTAGGAAAGATAAATATTCAAATTATACGTAAGAAACTCCGCTGCCTGGTAAAAGGCTGGCTTTTAATAAGTCTCTATAAGTTCTAAGGCCCGAGCTGGCTGTGGTCTTTGATGCCTTAGAGAGGTGCATTAAGTGCTTAAGACGTTTATGGGCTTTACATAGATAGGCACTAGTACATCTAACAGAGTACTAAACTTATAAGTACTTTTAAAAGTAAGCTTTATGCACATTTTAAGTCTAATAAAATTCGTATTAATTTGTATTGGCAAAGTGGCAATAACACATCCCCTTAATTTTGTTCAGCTTTACGCTGCATACCGCAGGGTAGGCAGAGGGAGCCTACTGTTAAGACACTCCTTTCCCCACGTTCCGCCGAGTTCTGAAAGTATTGCGGATCTCAACGCCGCGCTAAGTCTCGACACCAGAGCGAAAAAATGAAAATATAAATGTAAATAAATATTTCACTTCCTCGAGTGGGGATCGAACCTACAATCAGTCGATTTTACAATCACACTTTGTGCTCCTGCGCCACGACTGACCTCAAGCGTGAGAATGTTTATATTTACCATAGATAAAAAAAAAGAAAAACGAACAATTTGCTATCACACTCAAAAATTTATCTATTTCACCAACAAGGTGAAACCATGTGAAAACAAACATATCAAATTGGCTGCAATTAACTAAAACCTAAATAAAATTTATTATGCTTATTCTTATTTTACAGCTCAACTCAAATAAAATGTCATACAAAGTTGTAAATTCTCTGATGGAAACGACTCTGGCAATCATAAACATACATAGTAACGTAAGTCTTCCTAAGTTCGAAGCCAGTATAAGATCTTAGTTAGCTTTTACCTTAGTACAGGAGAAGGATTATTACATACACGTTAGCTAGAACGTTCTACAGCATACAATAAATATGTATGGCGCTCAATTTGCTTTTTAATCCACTTATATGGCTTTAACAAGACATTTTTTTGTGATGTTAAAATCAGCTTCACGCTGTATCACGCACACTGCAGGGTAGGCAGAGGGAACCTAATGTTAAGACACTCCGTTCCCCACTTTCTGCGTGATTCTGGAGGCATTGCGTGTTGAGTGGCAGAACTCAACGCCGCGCTTTGTCTCGACACCAGAGCGAAGAAATGGAAATATAAATGTAAATAAATATTTCACTTCCTCGAGTGGGAATCGAACCTACAACCAGTCGATTTTACAATCACACTTTGTGCTCCGGCGCCACGACTGACCTCAAGCGTGAGAATGTTTATATTTACCATAGATAAAAAAAAGAAAAACAAACAATTTGCTATCACACTCAAAAATTTATCTATTTCACCAACAAGGTGAAACCACGTGAAAACAAACATATCAAATTGGCTGCAATTAACTAAAACCTAAATAAAATTTATTATGCTTATTCTTATTTTACAGCTCAACTCAAATAAAATGTCATACAAAGTTGTAATTGCATTTTTTTGTGATGTTAAAATCAGCTTCACGCTGTATCACGCACACTGCAGGGTAGGCAGAGGGAACCTAATGTTAAGACACTCCGTTCCCCACTTTCTGCGTGATTCTGGAGGCATTGCGTGTTGAGTGGCAGAACTCAACGCCGCGCTTTGCCTCGACACCAGAGCGAAGAAATGGAAATATAAATTGAAGTAAATATTTAAGTATTTATTTTCCTCAAGTGGAGATCGAACCCACAACCAGGCAGTTTTACAGTCACACTTTGTGCCGCTGCGCCACGACTGGCCTCTTTGATGTTCCTTTTGAAAATTGAGAATATTATGTCTAGATTTCAGTGAAGTAATTAAAAGCTGGCTTTTATAGTATTCTCTTTGTTTCCTATAAGAACAAAAGTCAAAGAAAACAATGTTTTTTTTTAAATATTTTTATCTAATTTTTTTGCAGCACGCTGTATTCTACATCCGCATAATGTTAAAACACTCTTTTTCACATTTTGCGCAGGATTTTTCGAGGTATTGTGTGTTGAGTAACGGAGCTCAACGCCGCGTTTGCCTCGACAACAGACCGAAAAAATGAAAATATGAATAAATCATAATTAATACCTCTGAGGGAGGATCGAACCCACAACCTGTCGCGCGCGTTCAGTCAGACTGTTGTGCTCTGTGTTAAGACAAGTCTTAAAAATATATATAAATAATATTAATTTAATATTGATCCCCACTCGAGGAGATGAAATATTTACTTAAATTTATATTTCCATTTATTCGCTCTGGTGTCGAGGTTAAGCGCGGCGTTGAGTTCTGCCACTCAACACGCAATGCCTCCAGAATTCGGCAGAAAGTGGGGAACGGAGTGTTTTAACACTAGGTTCCCTCTGCCTACCCTGCTGTGTGCGGGATATAGCACGAAGCTAATTTAATTATTTAATTTAATATTATTCAAATGATTGTGACAATGTTATATAATCTACATTGACGTAGGTTCTCCTCTATTAGAGTTTTTACTACTAATTTTAGGAATTCGTAATGAAAGGGAAACTTTCCAATGGATTAGTTAGTGGATGTTTGGGTTCAGGTGATCCCGGTCAGTTACGGAGTTCGCAACCAACTTTTTATAATGAACATGGCTTTTCGTAAAACTACTTTCGATATATCCTAATTATTTGTTTGTTATTATAGAAAAATATTATTTTAGTTTTTATTATCTTCACGCTGTATTCCACACATACAAGGGGACACATAGGGAACCCGGGTGCCTAGTGTTTAGACACTTCGTTCCTATTAAGGCACTTCCGTTTCCCACCTTCCGCTGAGTTCTGGAGGCATGTTAAGCTTAAGTTATGTATTAAGCGGCGGAACTCAATGTATTTAGTAGATTAAAAGCTTTTTTATAATAGAGAGTCCATACCAGCGTTGCCAGAGGTCTCGATTTCGGCGGGACATCCCAATTTTTAGCCCAAAATTCGACCTCGACCAAGGCCTCGCTCAAACATGGTCCTACATTTCGTGAATTATTCCACGCACTTAGATAATTCTGCTTTAATAACTTTATTTTTTGTAATAAGTGACTAACAAAACCAGAGATAAATATCCCGTTTTTCCCCTAGGCGTAATCTGGCAACACTGGTCCACACACACTTTCCACTTCCCTGGCACAAAACCATCCACTATTTAAATTTTATAAACATTTTTAAAGTGTTATTCCACATTTAGGAAAGAAAAATACTTATTAAGACAACGTATGGAACCACCGACCAGGTCGGTTGGTCGGTTGGTCGGTTTCGAGGAGGCGCGGGTTCGAGTCCCGCTGCGTTCAAATATTTATGCGTTTTCTAAATAACTATTTAAATTACCACAAGAAACGAATTTAATTTCTCTTATTTGCATTACGTTTTAATAACAATCAAATATAAAATCAGTACATATAATTATCATTCGGAAAATCGTTCATATTAAAATATTGTTTTGTCAAACATTTAATTAAAGCCCTGGTCCATATATTAAACCAAAATTAATTATTTTATATAATTAATTAGATGAACTACGATTGGTTTTCGATAATAACAAAGGCAATAAAATACTATAATAGAGTTTTCATAATTCATGTAAATATGAATCAACTTAACGCTATCACGGTTTGATCGGTCACGTCGTGTTTGATGTGTGTGGATTCAAATCCCACTTGGGGAAATAGTTGTATAATTATTATATTGTTTTCGAAATATCATTTGATTATTATTAAATTAACTAGGAGGTCGAGGCGAGTTGTGGCGCAGGGGCAGGATATACGATTGTAAGCACGATGGGTTCGATTCCCGGTCGAGAAAATTAAATATTTAATTTCTCGTTCTGATAACAAGGCAAAGTGTGGCGTTGAGTTCCGCCACTCAATGCGTAATGCTTCAAGGATTCGGCGGAAAGTGGAAGCACTTTCATGTCTCGGAGTGTCTTAACACTAGGCTTCCCTCTGCCTTCTCCACCACATGCGGGATCAAATCACACTTAATTTTTTGATATCTATAATAACTTATATGACATGTCTGACTGTATGCGATAATGTGGATTTAAATGCTGCTTATGTAAATATTAGTAATTATGAAATTATATTCTCAAATAAAATTACGACTCCTAATAGATGTTTAAAACATTAAAGATTAAATTCGATAATAGTAATAAACACAATGTAAAAAATATATGTTGTCGGACTTTGTGGTCGAGATAGTTTAAAAATATGAAGCAAAAAATATATTTATTAATCAAGATTGAAAAATAATATATTATATTATTTTGTAAAATAGATTTGTTTGTCGTATACATTTATTGGGCCAATAACTCGTAAAGCTCTTTCCAAGAGAATATTATTTTAACAAACAAATCATCCATTATTGTTTTAACAAACGAATGTAATATACTATTTTGATACAAAATACTTGAAAAATTAATGAACAAACAATTTAAGTCAACCTATATCTTTTGTTTTTTTTTTTGTTTTAACAAAAAAGAACGAGAACGAGAACTTATTAAAAAAATCTTAAAATGTTTATAATCAACTGACTAAAATATGATTGAAAATATAATAAAATGATACATAAATATGTAAGACCTACCAAATTCAAATTTCGTTCATTTAAATACAATATAAATGCTTCTTTGCAGTTACAGCTTCATGCGATTTGTCGCATAACGAGATAGACAGACAAGATACGTTTACCACTATCCAATACAGTACAATTTTGGAGACATTGGTTGATGAGTGGCGGAACTCAACGCCGCGTTTTTTCTTTTAGAGTATGGAACATAATTATTTTTCATATGGAACATAATTATTTTTCCAAGTGGAGATTCAACACACAACTGCGCTACGATGACCTCCTTCTATGTCGGTAAAAAATAAAAAGAAACATAGAAATGAGACGGTCAATTGCTTTAAAATATTTTTATACTACTACAACATTTTGTCATTTAGCGTGTATGGTACATGAGTTATCGCGCGACAGATGCACATACCAGATAGCTATCGCGATACAAATTAGTTAGAATTAGAGCACATTTTATTTTTTTATTTCGTACATTAAACCTTTGACGCACTACCATTGTTTTAATTTATTTTAATTATATATTTATATATAGTTTTTACTTTATTTTTCTGTACATAATGATTACGATAATTTTTAGTAACTATAATATTTATATTTTAAATTAAACTAATTTAACCGAATTAATCGCGTATATTTAAAATAGTTTCATTTAAAATGTGTAATAATAGTGAAAATCAAAGAACTAACTATTTATATATTTTTTACTTTACCCTGTATTCCGTACATAGCAACGTAGGCAGAGAGACCTACTGTTTGGACACTCCGATCTCCATTAAGGTATTCAATTTCCTATTTTTCGCCGAATATTTCATTCCCCCTAGTGGGAATCAAACCCACAGCCTTCGCGTTTACAGTCGCACGCTTGTACACCTGAACAGTGACTCAGAATTTTAATTGAAACTATATATAGCCTGAAAATAATTTAACAATGTTGTTTTGAATTATTTCGTCTCTCACGTCTCCCAAGAGGTATTAACTTTCTACCCTCTGACATGAACAACAAACAAACAGAAGTGTTTTCAAAAATATTACAAGTTTGCTCCCAGTAGCGAGGAGTTAGATGCTTACAAATGATATATATTAGTATATAAATACTATGAAAAATATATATTTTTTTATCCCTTCATATTATTTTTATATACTAATTATAGGACTTCTTTCCTAAGTGTGAGATAACATACATATATATTTTTTTACAAACGATAAATCTAAGTTTTGTTTGTAAATTTGTAAAAATCTCCCTACAGAGATACTAACAACATAAATAAGTTGTAACAAACGTATAAGAATTTCGACGTAGCTCGATAAAAACGTATGGCTTAGTTGGTCAGAGCGCTTGGACGGTTGCCAAAGAGGCGCGGGTTCTAATCCCGCTACGTTACAAAAAAATATACGTTTTCTTAATAAGTATTATGAACAGTTATACATATTAGTATATAATAGTGCAAAACTCGAGCATCGTGTGCTCGATTTTTGACTCGGATAAATTTTATTATTCTGTAGTAGCACCATAAAGGCAGATAAAGTATTGATAAAATCTAGGAATAATTATGTATCTTTTACTTTATACTAAAAAATATTTTAGAATCAACAGACGATAATCAGAGGAAACCTAGTGTTAAGACACTCCGTTTCCCATTTTCCGTAGACATATATTTTAAAATAAAGAAAAATAAAAAAAAAATGCTATCCACACACGCTATAAGGATCATAAAATAAAAGTTATAAGAAGACCAGGTGTTTTCTATCGTAATATATCATAGAATGCTTTTAAAAAATCATATAATATCAACAAAGTTCTTATTCACTTCTATTATTTTCAACTAAAAGCTGTTAAAACACGAGAACATTTCTCTATGATTTTTTTTTTTATATACACTCCTTGGCCAAGATCCCAGTATTTGTCGGAAGAAACAAAATAAGAAGTTTGTTCATAATATTTTATTTTTAAAAGTTCAAATGTCACTTCAATCTGTTACATACATTTTAAACTTTAGAACATAAAAGGTTACTGTTTTGTCGTACATTTTGCGAACGTATTTTTATACGTACTTTGAGATACTTCCATTGTTTTAATTTATTTTAATTATATATAAATTTTATTTTACTATTAAAGTATCCGATAATTATGATACATTTAAGGTACTTTAATAAATATGTATATAAAGTTTAAAATAAAAAAATAGAAAAAATAAGATATTGAATTGACACTACACACTGTATCTCAATCAAATCTCTTTTTTTTAAATTAGTGGATTTCTAGGATCCACACGTACATGTAGCATTAGTATCAGTTTCTTATTTTTATCAAGCATTTGCAGCTAGTGTCTAGTTTTTTTTTTCAACTTTTTTTCTTTTATTTTTTCAGACTGCATCCCGCATGTGGTGGGGTAGGCAGAGGGAGACCTAGTGTTAAGATACTCCGATTCGGCGGAAAGTGGAGTCACTTTCCTTTTCCTTTCTTTGAATTTGAATTTCGTAGATCTTATATATTTATGTATCATTTTATTATATTTTCAATCATACATTAGTCAGCTTATTATAAAAATATTAAGATTTCTTATATTAAGAAATTAAAAAATTAAATTGTTTGTTAATTAATTTTTCAAGTATTTTGTAGCAAAATGGTTAACATTTGTGTTAACATTTGTTTGTTAAAACAATATTACATGATTTGTTTGTTAAAATAATATTCTCTCGGAAAGAGCTTCACGACTTATTGACCCAATAAATTTATACGATAAACAAATTTATTTCACATAATAATATTATTTTTCAATTTTAGTTAATAAAAATATTTTTTGCTTCATATTTTTTAGCTATCTCGGCCACAAAAGCCGACAATATGCATTTTTTACATCGTTTTTATTACTATTATCGAATTAATATAATTTTTAATAATCTTTTTTTTTTTATATTTTTTCTATTTACTTAAATTTATATTTCTATTTCTTCACTCTGGTGTCAAGCCAAGCGCGGCGTTGAGTTCTGCCACTCAACACGCAATGCCTCCAGAATTCGGCAGAAAGTGGGGAACGGAGTGACTTAAACTAGGTTCCCTCTGCCTACCCTGCTGTGTGCGAAATACAGGATGAAGATGATTTTTTTTTCATTAATTTTTTAAAAATATATTAGAAGTCGCAATCTAATTTTACTCCGGAATTATAATTTTATAGCTTATATTTACATAGGTAGGATTTAAATCCACATTAAGTGTGATTTAATAACAAGCAAATCAATATATTAATTTCTTTGAAAATTATTAGATTCTCAAAAACTCAGTTGTAGAGTAAAATTTTTTGTGCCGTAAATGCTGGAAGTTGTATTTTTAACGGTGGTTTCTGTTTTATCAGATCGCAGGAATAAATATAGTATATAAGCCCGGGTGCGGAATTTCGCAACAATTTAACATGTTTACAGTCATCTATCTATCTTTCTATCTATAGCAGTGTAGGCAGAAGGAACCTAGTGCTAAGCCACTCCGTTCTCCAGTTTGCGTCGAATTTTTCGAAGCATGGCGCGCGTTAAGTGGTGGAACTCAACACCGGGCTTTCGCCTTGGTCTTATCTATATTTTATAAAAAAAAATATTTATAATTAGCCTAGTATACAGACACCGTAACTTTATAAGTTATAGAATACGTCACGGCTTGTCTCCCGCGTCAGACGCGTCATGCGCAATTGAGAGACAACGCGGTACTCTTTTACGCTTTATGACGAAACCGAACTATTTTAAAACAGTCCTTGGTCATTTCTAAATATATATTTTTTGACAGTAACGCTACATATATTGTATATTATATGAAAATTTATGTGAATAACTTTACAAATTTTTATCTTCAAGATTAGTGTGCGATATTGCTTTTAGTTTTATATTTATTTTTTACTCTACTATTATGTATAATTTTAAGTCAAATTAAGTATCTTAATTTTATTAGATTGGATTTTTTAAAATTATTATATTTATTTTCATTTCAATTTTTTTATTAATAATTAACAAAAATTGAGTTTAAAAGTGTACATCAAAAAATGTAGGAAAATCAAACGAATTTAAAATTAACAAAGTATTCATAATTAATATTTATAATACCTTTACAAAAAGTAACGATATCCCCTCAAAAACATAAATGTAATGTTTCCGTCGTAATGTGTCATTTCCGATTTCGACAAAGACAAAAGAATGGGAGATCTGTATAGGTGCCGAGTTCTGTGTTCACTCGGGTTAAAACTCAAGCTCTAAATTTGACTTGAGTATTTTTTACGAACCACGATGCACCAAACCAAATATCAACCTAGTACCATAATCTTGAACAAGCTGGAAATATATTAACTTGGAAATACAATAAAATCTGTAAAGAAATTTTGCCGGTTAAGTCGAAAACGACACAATAATAAAAATACATAACATTTGACTTGGCTCTCATTCACATTTTCACATTTTTAATTCAATTGACAACAACAAAAATTACTTCTATTAATTATTTTCAATACAAAATTTGTTCATTTAATTTACTACACTATCATTGCTACACAAAGATACGTATTAGGGTGAACCAATCCATTTTAATGGAGCGGATGCGGTCCGACTGCGCACACTGCCTCGATCGAATGACTGATACGTGCCCAGCATGGCCGCGATGCTGCGATAGCCGGACCCTCTGAATAGCCCATAATTTTCCAATGAAGATACGCGGTAACCCACTCTCCGAAAACCAAATATTTTCAACCTTTTTTTCTTAGAGCATCGATACTTGAGCACATAAATAAACCTTTTGTTATAGAACTCTACCTACTCTCTCTCTCTAAAATATTGTTATTATTCAATGAACGACTCCAGAACGCGGTCATGATTTTCAGAGGAGTCGGCACGTGGAATATTTAATGTGGTATAAGTTAAATATTTTTAACGTTTTCACCACAAGTGGCTCGGGTGTTCGTTTTTATAAGGTTATCCTAAAATCGTGAGTGTTACTGTGTCGATAACTTGGGTCAATAGAAAAAATGACCGCCCCAATCGTGGTATAATATACCTATGTTTGTACATGGTATATGAGCTAGTAAAGTAAGTTGTTTTACTATTTTAATTTACATAAATCGAGTCGAGTAATCGAGTTGAGGCCGGTCGTGGCGCAGCGGCACGAGGTGTGATTGCAAAATCGACTGGTTGTGGGTTCGATCCCCACTCGAGGAGATGAAATATTTACTTAAATTTATATTTCCATTTCTTCGCTCTGGTGTCGAGGTTAAG
>DWQW01011428.1:0-11447 GCA_018249695.1 Heliconius erato demophoon
GATAATTAAAAATATATTATTATTTTTAAATAATCGAGGCCATCGTGGCGGAGCGATACAGCGTCTAACTGTAAACACTCGGGTTGTGGATTTGATACCCACTCGGGTTAAAGATATATTTTTATTTCTTCGTTTGGTAACAAGACAAAGTACGAAAGGTGGGAAACGCAACACTAGGTTCACTGTTCACTCTGTTTTCCCTGCTATATGCAGGATACAGCGTGAAAATAAAATAAATAAATAAAAATAAAATGTTTTATTATTAAATATACTAAATGTTTAATGAAGACCAATAGTTAGTATGATATGCATTCTTTGAACGTACCAACTGACTTGTAACTAAATTCAAGAATGTCCCCAAATTTCACAATGCTGTTGGCTAACGGTACTATTAAATTATTCATTTATTTTATTGATTTATATGGTTTATTCATTTAAGTTGGTAAGATCTTTGATTTTCACGATTGTTATACATTTTAAAGAAAATTATTTAACCGGGTTTCTGGGTAGGTAGGGAACCTGGGAAAATAGTGTTAAGACAGTACGTTCTCCATTAAGACACTTCCTTGTTCCATTCCATTCCATTGTTGAAGCACAGCGTGATGGGAGACGGATCTCAATACCGCGTTTAGCCTCGTTACCAGAAATGAAAATATTAAATATTTCAATACCCCCGAGTAGGAAGCAAATCCACAACCGTCACGTTTACAGTTGCCTGACCACGAGGACACGACGGTCTTGTAAATGAAATACAAACATAATATTTTTTAATTTTGATTGAGCGCGCTAATCAGAGGAACTACTGGTCCGAATCGAAAACTTATTTTGTGTCGTCTATTTATCATGGAGACCTATGTCATACACAACGAGTAGCTATTTCTGTTTGACCACGCAGGCGAAGCCTCAAGAGCTAGTTACTCTATAAAGAAAGTAACTGGACTATCATTATGGTTTTTATTTATTTTTAATTGCATAAGAGAAGCGAAATATATCATAAGCAGTAATAAGTTCATGTTACTGAATATCTAATGGCAGATATTTGTATACCTACTTTTTTGAAAACGTATATAGATTTTAACCTAAAGGGATTTCAACCCGCGCCTCTTGTACGGTCTATGTTGATACTTTTTTATGTTGTCTAAAAAAGTATATTCTTCCATTAATCTAGAATTACACTTTAAAAGTGTTCAAAATAAGTAAGATACATTATTTTGACGTAGGCTTTAACATAACTAGATTTTAATCTGTGGCATGGTGTGTGTGTGGTGGAGTACAATAGCGGAACATTTTAAATCATCTAAAATACTTTCATAAAATAAAATAAAATTTATAAATATAATTATATAAATCATGACCATAACTGAATTAATGTAAAATTTTATGATTATGATATAATTAAACCAATGTAAATTTAATTATATAATACGGGTATACAATTAAAAAGTAAATATATTATTCAATTCATTTATTGATAGTTGTGTCATCTTTCTGATTTCTATTTAGATCCCGGTAGTGCATTTAAATTCAATGTATCAACGGCGAAGGTAGTACGCTGGATAGGCCGACGCGTAAGGGTAGGCGGAGTAGGCGGCGTAGGGAGCGCTGTAAGCTGCGTAAGCGGAGTACGCTACAGGTGCTGAGTACGCTGCAGCGATAGGCGCCGAATATGCAGCAGCTACAGGGGCTGACACTAGCACTTGGGGCTTGGCAGCGGCGAAAGCCAGGAAGCAGGCGAGGATCAACTGTAAAAATATATTTAATATTTAAAAATTATTTTGTAAAATTAAATAATCATAGTTAAAGTATATTTCATGATGTTGCTAGACAAAAGACATTTTAATATTATAATTACTTACCAGCTTGAACATATTGTTGGTTTGTTTTTGATTAATTTGTTGTAAGCAAGTGAGTGCAAGAAATGCGTTTGATGTTCAGTGTTGGACTTCAAGTCGTTTTATAGTTGCTGTGGTTTACCTTCTGTTATAAAACAGCCTTGTGGGACGTGTGCGGAATTTTAAAACCACGTAATTGAAACTATTACTAACAAAAATGTCATTAATATAGCCTAGTAGCATTTTTATTCAAGCTTATACCGCCTCCATTGTTTACAACAAAAAACTATAAATACTAATATATACAAAATAAATAGATACTTACATAATATATTTTCAATTTATAATTATTTATGATATTTTACCCGTTATCAGTATTATTCTAACATAATTTGTTTACAACAACAGATCTAGTTATATTCTAAGCTTCGAATAACAATTATTAAGTAATTTATTAATAATTCATAATTAACTAAAGTCAGGATTGTCTAAACGTGACTTTGAACATATATACATATTTTTAAATTTGTATATTATTAGGTCACCTGGTTTAATTATGTTTTAAGCTATACGTCAATCATCAATAATTTTTTTTATTAATTTGAATTCTAGTTAAATTAATGGAATTTAAAAAGTTAAGTCAGTTTATTTTATATATTAAAGATATGTTGAGTTATTCTATCTATCTTTTTTAAAAATAGATTAAGCCCAATGCAATAGTTTAATGCAAAATTGCTGCGACACAACTTGAATATGGGCTGGACATACCTGCAAATTAATTTTAATATATTGTTAAGTAAAAATTTTTCCAATTTGGCTATATATTTACCACTAACACTAAGTATGAATAAATAAATACTACCAATTTTTATATTGAAACCAATTTACAAAATATATATGTACATAGGTATGTATGTATTTTATCATCTCTATAAATAGATAAAAGTCTATAAATTAGAGAACATGGCATTTTTGTTAATATTAAAAACATACTTATTTTTTTAAAAACATACTTATAAAAATTTTAAAATAGTGGGAAATTAGAAACATATTTAGTTTTTATGTATAGAAGAGGGAAAGTTCTATAATATCTTAAACAGACAATTATTAATATACATAATATTTTAGAAATTGTTATTTACTTATTGCTCTAAGGAAGGTAAAAAATATTCTACTTAGAGATTTGAGTTCATTTATACATTTGAAATGTGGTGTGATTCTATATCACACCACAATTCAACTTTAAGCCTTCAAAAGATTTGTATAAGATTATAATATGGTTAGGTATGTAAAATTTCAATTCCCGCAATGGAATGTTAAAATTGAAATATTAAAAATAGCTTTGTTTTCATATTACTTTTCAGAGCACAGATTAGCACAGTTAGCTAACTGTTTATCTAATTCTAAATGTATATATCATAATATATTGAATAAAACCACTAACAAAATAGTATCTTTACACATAATTGATTTAAAAAAATAATTACATTATTTTGTTAGCTTCACGCTTCCCGTAAATAGCAGGCAGAGGTAGTCTTGAGTTAGTTAGAGTTATAGTTTTAAATATTCGTTTCTATGTTTACAAAGGAAAAATTAAAAAAAATACTAAAATTTCTGAAAAACTAGTCGATTAGAATTATTTTTTTCATTTGTAAATACAGTGTTTTTTATTTTCCCCACTTTAAATGAAAGCACAGTTTTAACTTCTCTATAAAAGGTTATACAATTAAAAAAAAGAAATTTTGCAAAAGTTTTAAAAGTGTTTTTTTTAAACAAAACAAATACTAAAATTATCGTTTGTAAAATAAAACGACATTTGTTAAGAATTACGCATCCAGACACTGATCTATCAAACCGGAAACATACTCGTAGCACACGCCTCATTCACGAAATCGATTGGTAAGTATTGGGCATTGTCGGTGAAGTTGAACTTTGTATATTATAGAAAATAGATAATTGAGTTAAATTGAACGAGAAATGTCTCTTTCTCGTTCTGGTATGTTTTTTTTGTTAGAATGAAAAGTCGCAGATCGGCAATGTTGATATTTAGTATTTTTGTAGTAGTAGGTGTTTACGTTATTGGTATTCATAACTGAGTCACACGTGTCCATATTAGATAAAAATTATGAAATGAACCTCTATACCATTTAGGTCTATCGAATGATTTCCATACAACATGCTCTATAAAAATTTTACTACATCACTGAATAGCGGTTTATAAAACATACTATCTTTGAAACCGTATAATCCACGAGTAAAATGACTGTGATAGACAACAGACAGATAACCGGATGTGACGAAATTATAAGGGTTCCGTTTTTGTAATTTAACTACACTGGCTAAACCTGAGTAATGGATGTTTTTGTTTTTATACGTAGCTAACATCACTTAACATAATGAAGACGCTTTTACTGTTCATACTTAGAGGAATAGACGTCCGCATTAAGGGAGTTTTCAAATGTATGAATCTTTACACTTTCTTTGGATGGAGTTTTTTGACTCTTTGTTTTAACATCACTTCAGTAGGGTCGGCAGAGGGAACCTTGTGTTAAGACACTCCGTTTCCCACTTTTTGCCAAATTCTGGAGGCATTGCATGTTGGGTGGCAGAACTCAATGCCGCGCTTTGCCTCGACACCAGAGCGAAGAAATGGATATATAAATTTGAAAAAATATTTTATCTCCTCAAGTGGGGATCGAACCCATAACCAGTCGGTTTTACAGTCACACTTTGTGCTTCTGTGTCACGACTTGCCTCTGACTCGATGGGAAATAAAAGAAAGACAAAAAGTATAAATCATATTAATATTTGTGACTTTAAAATCATACAGATAAAGTGCTGGTCTAACTGTATATTATACAAAGGAAAAGAAAATATATATATTTGTCAATAAAACAATTTCGAGTGCGAGGAAATGAAACATGTTTTGTACTACCTCTAGATACGTACTCGGATATGTTGTTTATGAAGATAATGTTAAAAATTAAATTGACCTCATAGATCAGCCATCACGAACAGAACAAAATGCCGACGGACAAAATGACTATAGGACTAGGAGATGTTCCGCTGTTAGCTATCAAGTGACGCTATTTGTATTATATTAAAGAATACTGGTGGAATTGGGTGCAAAGAAAGACTGCATTATATCTTATCAAACATTTATTTTTTTCACTTTAAAATATATCTTAATAGCATTTTCAGTCAGTAGTTAAGCTTTTCGGTTCCTTAATTAAATCAACGACGAAGGTAGTACGCGGGATAAGCAGACGCGTAAGGGTAGGCGGAGTAGGCGGCATAGGGAGCGCTGTACGCTGAGTAGGCGGAGTACGCTACAGGTGCTGAGTAAGCTGCAGCTATAGGCGCAGAGTAAGCTGCGGCTACAGGAGCTGACACTAGCACTTGAGGCTTGGCAGCGGCGAAAGCCAGGAAACAGGCCAGGATCAACTGTAAAAATATATTTAATATTATAAACAATTTAGTAAAATTATATAGTATACTTATAGTTAAAGTATATTTCATGATGTTGCTAGACAATAGACATTTTAATATTATAATTACTTACCAGCTTGAACATTTTGTTGTTTTGTTTTTAATTAATTTGTTGTTAGCAAGTGAACACAAGAAATGCGTTTGATGTTCAGTGTTGGGCTTCAAGTCGTTTTATACTTTTGCTTTGGTTTACCTTCTGTTAGGAAACAGCCTTGCGGGACGTGTGCGGAATATTTAAACTACGTAATTGAAACTATCATAAACAAAAATCTTATAAACATTGTTGCTACGGTTGTTATAAATGTAACTTAAGTTAGTAGTATTTTTATTGACGCTTATTATATTTTATCAGTTTATGTGAAAAAATGTATGTAACTGTACAAATGCTTGAAGCCAGTCGTGGCGCGGGGGCACAGAGTGTAATTGTAAAATCGACTAGTTGTGAGTTGAATCCCCACTCGAGGAGATAAAATATTTACTTACATTTATATTTTCATTTCTTCGCTCTGGTGTCGAGGGAAGAGCGCGGCGTTGAGTTCCGCCACTCAATACGCAATGCCTCCGGAACTCAGCGGAAAGTGGGGAACGGTGTGTCTTAACACTAGGTTCCCTCCGCCTACCCTGCTGTGTGCAGAATACAGCGTAATAAGAAAGCTGATTTAATTTTAATTTTTAACTTCAATTTATACAAATATATACAAAATAAATATATAATAATATAAATAATATTTTTTTATTCAATTGTGTAGTTATATGGTCCCTGTCACACTTTGTGCCATGACCTATTCTGTGTTTGATGTGGGTTTAATCCCCACTCGAGGAAAGAAAATATTTATTTAAATTTATATTTTCTTTTCTTTGCTCTGTCGAGGCAAAGCGCGGCGTTGAGTTCCGCCATGCAGTGTCTCCAGAATTCACCGGAAGGTGGGGAACGGAGTGGCTTATCACTAGGTTGCCTCTACCTACCCTGCTCTGTGCGAGATACAGAGTGAAGCTGACTTATTTAGAAAACGCATAAAGAATTTAATGTAGATGGAAATGAGAAACATATTTAGTTTTTACGTATCGAAGAAGGAAAGTAAACTGTTAGACAGGCAATCAAATACTATAGGAATTGTTATTTATCTAAGAGGAAAGTAAAAAATATCCTATTTACAGATTTGAGCTTATAAATTTTCTACTTTTGAGTCTTCAAAAGATGTGTGTAATGTAAAATTTCTGTTCTCGCAGGAAATGTATATATTTAAATATTAATAATAGTTTTGTTTTTGTACTACTCTTTAGAGCACGGATAACTACAGTTACCTAATTGTTTATCTAATTCTATACGTATATATTATAAAAAACGCTAACAAAGTATAGATATGTGTAGAGTGCTATCCATAAGTGTATTATCCTGGTATACTTAATTGAATTAAAAAAAATAGGTTGATGAAAGATAATAATAGGATATTAATTATTTTGACATGCTATTTCTTAAAATAATTAGATCGATTAAAGTTATTTTGTCATTTGTAAAGTCATTAAATCTAAGCAATAGGTATATTTAGTGTTTGAACATTGGAATACATGATGTAGAATTATAAATCATAATGGACTAGCTCTAGCTTCTATTTATAGAACATGTAAAGAATTGCTTATCATGGATACTCAATTTAATACCAATAAACCAATGTTGTCCTAATAACAGGTATCAATACCTATCCAGACCAAGTTGGACTCCTCTATGAAGGAATCTGTAGCAAGCAAAAAATATATTATATTACCACCCTCAACACCATTTTATTATTCTAGACATGCTATTTATAACCGATTTCAAAAAGGGAAGTTTCTCGATATTTCGGAATTTGTGAGTTTTTGGAAAAAATCGGTTTCTTGAAGAAAATTAGCTTGTGGCCCGAGGAAAATTGGCAGCGTGACTCTAGTTGCTAATTTATTTTAAATTAAATATTTAATTGATATATTTTTTCTAAAGCACCTGAAAGTGTATATTAAACACCAACCAGATGCATTAGCCAATTCACGTGCTGTACTAGGATAGCTTTATAATTATCTCTACTCTACAACCATTGTTTGCCTATAGTAGACTATTAAAATTAAAAAATTGAAAGGTATTTTATTAAACTATCACAGTCCCAGCCCAGAACGAATAGTCACTTCTTCCAACAACCAACAGTTTCTTCAAGAATCCTATTTTATCATAAAAAATCACAAAGGCCCATATAAATGTTAATCACTGAAAGTAGCTGAACATACGAGTATATAGCGGTGAAATGGATAGGTACTAAGATCTCCTATTCATATATACCGGGTGATGTATCGATCGAGTTACACTTGATCTAACTCGAAATATTATTCACGTCATAGCAAAAAAATATAAAACCAATAATAAATAAATAATATAATTTTAAATTACCTTCGAAAAAGAATTGAGATTTCCTCAAATCGACATTGGATGATTTTGATTATTTTGGTCTTAGAAAGATTATGTTACTTTGACTAGACCTCTTTTTGACATACATTCTCCTATCGTATAATATCGTCTCTTTTTTACCGTACGATCTCGTTCGTGTGTTTTCCATACAACAAGACATTGGCAAAATGATTGGCGCTCTATTAGTACACTCGAAACGTCAGTAAGAATTGAACTGAACGATAATATCATTTCGTCCAGAATTCATTGGTATGCCAACATTATAAAAATGTGCAAATTTAATCCGAAAAAAAAATATTTGGCGCCATTTTTCTAAACTGGATTATAAAAAAATATTAAATTTGTCGGGAAGATTATTTTTATATAGGAAATGCTAATCAAAAATTCCTTTTATGAAAATGTTTTTTTTTTACTCACAATATATAAGACAGATACTATTTTTGTTCTTGTGCAGTTAAAAAAATATATTTATTTATTACTTGTTATATATTAATTTGCTGATGTTTTTTTTTGTCATTGTGATTTCTATGTGTTTGTAAATTCAATTTTACAATGGATCATCTATACCTCTAGGTATACGAGTTTTGTGTAGATAATGTTGAATGTTAAATTCACATCTTAGATCAGCCAACACGAACAGGATATATAGCCAACAGGAAAATGCTGATAGGATAGCAGATGTTTCGGTGTAAGTATCAAGTGACACAAATTTTATTATATTACATAATACTGGTCGCATTGTGTGCAAAGAAAGAGTAAATATTTTATCAGTCATTTATTTATTTCAGTTTAAAATATTTATATATTAATACCATTTTCAGTCAGTAGTTAAGCTTTTCGGTTCCTTAGTTAAATCAACGACGAAGGTAGTACGCGGGATAAGCAGATGCGTAAGGGTACGCGGAGTAGGCGGCATAGGGAGCGCTGTAAGCTGAGTAGGCAGAGTACGCTACGGGTGCTGAGTACGCTGCAGCTATAGGCGCAGAGTACGCGGCGGCTACAGGAGCTGACACTAGCACTTGAGGTTTGGCAGCCGCGAAAGCCAGGAAACAGGCGAGGATCAACTGTAAAAATATATTTAATATTATAAACAATTTAGTAAAATTATATAATATACTTATAGTTAATGCATATTTCATGATGTTGCTAGACAAAAGACATTTTAATATTATAATTACTTACAAGCTTGAACATTTTGTTGTTTTGTTTTTGATTAATTTGTTGTTAGCAAGTGAGCACAAGAAATGCGTTTGATGTTCAGTGTTGGGCTTCAAGTCGTTTTATAGTTTGGTTTACCTTCTGTTAGGAAACAGCCTTGCGACGCGTGTGTAGAATTTAAATCGTAGTAGAACGTATAAAAATATTACAAGCGTATTTAAAACGTATACGTAGCACATTTAGTTGTGTTCTTAATATTTGAAATAATTTTTAATATAACTCAATTTAAACAAGATTTTTTGTGTTGCTGTCCAGAAAACACAGATTTAATACTAATATATTGGTACACCCGCTAGTACTACCAGTGAAGACACGGTGCTTAAAGAATTTGGGCGTGATCCGATTATATCTACAAAGGTTGCCTTTGTTTTGTATTTTAAAATTAAGCGTAACGATACCCTGTCGTATTCCTTCTTGCTTGATATGATAAAAATTTTCGGGCTGGGGTTAGAAGGCAGTTCTGCTTGAAATAGCCGGGATCGACAGTTAATATTTTGCTTTTTAGAAAACACATAAATTATTGTACGCACACGGATACGCTTATTACTACTTATTAATTGTTAACATATGTGTATGTTCGAATTTACAAATTTCGGCTGGCCAAAGTAGCTTAAAATTATTATTTTTCAAAGGAGAATGCATTTATTAAATATTTTTTTGATATTTTAAAGTGTTATTCCACACTTAGTAAAAAATGCAATTTTGTAAAACGTATAAAAAAATAAAAAAATATATTGTTATTAATTTCCAAGTAAATAATCTTTACATAATATACAAGTTAATATGGGCACAAAGACATAACTAAAATGTAAGAATCATGAGCCTACTACCGAAAAACTTGATAAAACTAGTTTTCTATAAGATTCTATAATATTCGTATTTAAAAGATTGTCCCGTTCTGCTAATCGTTGAGGAATTGGATCTTCTATCATCAGCTCAGTAATGTTATCAGATAACTACGAGAAGCAAATATATGATTATTATAAGAAATTATATGAAACACATAGTACGTGAGGCCATTCGTGGCGTAGGGGCACAAAGTGTGACTCTAAACGCAAAGTGTCCACTAGAGGAAATGGAATATTTAATATTTGTATTTCTTCGCTCTTGTGTCGAGGCAAAGTGCGGCGTTTAGTTCCGCCACTCAACATGCAATGCCTCGAGAATTCAGCGAAAAATGGGGAACGGAATGTTTATGAAAAAATAAACAAAAATGCTCTGCATTTTTGTTTATTTTTTGTCATCATGTCATCATTATTTTATATGAAAGCACCGTTTTAACTACTGTATAAACAATTAGCCTAGTACAATTAAAACAAAAGAGATTTTGCTAAAAATGAAAAAGTGACTTATTCAAAAAAAAATAATAATAAAACTGTTGTTACACAGACACAAACCTATTTATTATTAATTTTCATAGTTATGACTTGGAAAAATTTTAACCTATATGCTGCTCCCGTAAAAGGAGCGCAGACGCTTCCACCCTGTATGTGAATAACTAGAATCCGCCACATGCACGGCAGGTGTACCAGAGCGAAGCTAAATTGTGCAAAATTTTGTGATTTTTTTGCGAAATTTCCTGTTTTGTCCACATTTGCTGGGTTAGATTAGTCAAAGTTCAATCTATGAGCGTGAATTTCAAAACGTTCCACAGCTTAACTCTATGGGACCCATTTTGACCATTTACTCAAAAATTACAATTACAATTATTACCAAACTACATCGCTGAGTTCACCATGTCGTCCACAATGTTCCTGCCGAATTTCAAGTCTAATAATCGAGGAGGAAACACACTCTTGACCAGTAAGCGCTGAGCGAAGCGAATCACAAGAAAAACTTCTCATTTAGAAAAAAGAAGTTAGCTAAAAAGAACAATTTTCGCTTTTAAGAATTATCTTTACCATTTATTTATATACATAGATATGTACGTAATTAAAATAATTAATTATTTATTTGCTTTAGAATCTTATAATAAAAAAGTATTTAAAAAAATAGTTTCGCAAGCGCTTTTCTAGCCTTGTCATGCAAGAACCAGATCAAGTAGTATAGTATAGCAAAGTGACTATTATACTTTCAAGTGACAAAAATCTCGTACATAATCCTTATTTGGGTTTTACTTATCCTTGACCTTATATTGTTCTCACTGTGGTCCAGCGAGGTTGTGCGTGACAATATTTACAAATTAGTTCCATAAGGATACCCATCTATTTATCCGGTAAGTCATACATCATAGTTTCTATATAAATAGAGAAAAAATCAATAGATGTTATCATTGTGTTTTGATTTCTTCAACGCCTACGTTCCTTATCACATCATCACCAAAATGTTTAAATTCGTGAGTATTGTTGCTAATAAATATATATAAATCAGAAGTTAAAACACTCCGTTCAACTCCGCGCTTAACCTCGACACCAGAGCGAAGAAATGAAAACATAAATTTAATTAAATATTTAATTTCCTTAAGTGGGAATTGA
>DWQW01011429.1:0-11446 GCA_018249695.1 Heliconius erato demophoon
CGTGGCGTTCTCGACGCATTGTTCGTTTTTTACGAGACCGATAGAATCGATGTCAGTTGGCAGATTTTTTATTTTACCGTTTTTTGGCCTTGTTCGTCGCTTAGATCTGTAACAATAGACGCAGATAGACGCTGTGATGCTGTGTTTGAGATGAACAGCGATTTACTGGCGTTATTTGAGTACGCCTTTAGCATATGTTAATTTACCCAATTCGATAACTTCAGCGAGCAAAGTTAAACGTGTCAAAATACTCTGGTAAAACGAAAACTTTGATCTTTAACAAGAAATAAGTTTAATTTTGTAACAAATTTGAAGTTTTTGAATCAAATACTAAAACTAATATATGCAAATGCATGCATATTGAAATTTTACAGGCAAAAAGTAATGTATTTTATTAATTGCTCTGTAAATCACTGTTTTAATTAACGCTTGTTAAAGTTTCCGGCATATCAATTTACATTTAAATAAATACATTTTTTTTTAGATACAATAAAGACATTGTGCTGATATTGTGCTGATTATCGTTCATGTATCGTAAAATCTTTCTATTTTAGATTGTTCTAAAGCAAAAAAAAAGTTAAATAACATAAACTAAAAGACTCCATTAAGTTAATTAAGACAATAAGTATAAAGGCAATATGTACAACGTAAATGATATTTATATAAAATCTACTACAAAAGAATAAGAAGCAACGACTCTACCATTTGTTGATCATAATAAAACCGTAAAAGGAATAAATGTGAAAAAACTATTTAGTATTTCATTCCACCATGTGGTTGCTGGGTGAGGAGCTCAGAGAACTGCCTGGAATTTGCGTCCCAAGTGTAGGTTTTGGGGGTCCCGTTTTAATGAGCAACAAGTCTCCGCCGTACGCTCTCCTTTTCCTATTTAGCAAAATTCCAGATGATTCTACTAATGTTGCCTTCGAAGTATGTTCTAGAATTGATGATAGTTCTAAACAGGTCGCGATCTTCTAGAAAATTATAGAAATTTCGCCGTTATACCACTTGCTCCTATTTCTACAGTATTATTAAGAAAACAAAAAGATAAATGACAAAAGTAGACATTTAAATTCATATTTAATAGATAAAAAATACCAAAAGTTAAACGATCATTTGCACAACAGAGTTAGTTCAAAAAGGAAAAAAAATAGATAAATACATGTTGAATATGATTTTACAGTAAGAATTAATTTGTAATACAAAAACTATACTTTATCAGCTTTCCTACCGTAAAAAGTAGCAAATTTTAGTGAAAAATCTAGTAACTTCTGTTTGAGTTTAAATTAAACCCAAATTTCAACCTAATTGTAAGAAGTCTCTGCGGACACTTTATATTTGGAAATCGTTTGTCGATTTCTCAAATATAAAGAATGTTGTTCATTAGGTAATATTTAGAGATAACCAAAATATATTCAATTTACAGGTAAACTCAAATTATTCTCGTTACACGGCAAAAATCGTTCAGACGATCTGTATGAATACTTTGAAATTTTACATATAATACTTGTAGACGGGCATACACAAGTGCTATTTACATGTATACCTGTATATAATATACATTATATGCATCGTTGTCCATCGTTATCTCTATATAGTTCAAAACTATGGTTTTCCATCGACGTTTCTTCAGAACTTTCAAATAACGCAACCGATTCGGTATATAATATCCGGTAATAGATAATGTTTTCAGACAACAATATCTATTTAATCATGTAGTATATATGTTGAGGCCAGTCGTGGCGCAGCGGCACGAGGTGTGACTGTAAAACTGACTGGTTGTGGGTTCGATCCCCACTAGAGGAGATGAAATATTTACTTAAATTTATATTTCCATTTCTTCGCTCTGGTGTCGAGGTTAAGCGCGGCGTTGAGTTCTGCCACTCAACACGCAATGCCTCCAGAATTTGGCAGAAAGTGGGGAACGGAGTGTCATAACACTAGGTTCCCTCTGCCTACCCTGCTGTATGCGGCGATGTATACAGCGTGAAGCTGATTAGATTAATGATTATATATGTATATATATTTATATTATAATGTAGGTACTGGTAATATATGTATATTATAATGTAATGTAACGAGTGAAGACATGAACTTAACACTTGTTTAAAAAATATGAACAAAAGTAAAATTATTTATAATAATTAGCTATATCTAAGCTATCATTCATGTATTTTCTTATTGTATAAGAGCTATTTAGTATAGGTATATATTGTTTTATAATATAGGACTTTTGTTTATGCTAGCTTCACCCGCCAATTTTAATGCGCTTCACTTACAGTAACGATAAAAAAATCTCTAAAAGACAACGATATAATATTTAGTTCTTTAGCTTGCTCTCTTTAATTCATTTTCAATTGCTCTCCTACTCAACGCGACAAAGCCAGATACAAATGGTAATGCATGAAAATCCATATTAATACTAGTATTTGACAAGCGTAACTTACTAAATTTTAAAAATGCCTACTATTAATTACTTTTAAAAGATAATAATAGGAAATAGTTTAACAATTTTTTGAAATAACTTAAAAAATTCAACGTTAAAAACAACGTCTTTAGATTTATGATTTCAATTAATATGGTAAATTAAAGGTTAACGTCGGTAGTGAGAAAACTTTGAATCACTACACATATACATAGGTACATACATATATGCTACTCAGTATTGGTAAGTTGTAATTTCATTATATTATTAATCATTTCGATGAATCAACGGTGCGCCTTCCCGCATTCCGCGCATAGTATCTACTTATCGAAGAAATAAAATGACAAGAAAAATTGAAACAAGTTTCATTCATTTAATAAACATAAAATAATCCTTTGTGTTTTTTTTAACTTGCGTCTATTACTGAGATATTGCGTGTAACACAACAACAACACAATGTCTCAAATTCCGGCGGAAAACGCAGAACAGTGTCTTGACACTAGGTTCTCAGTGTCTGAAGAACTGCCTTCCAATCAATCTAACGCTCTCATATTGTTTATCCAGACTGTCAAAACTGATATATTTGTTTAAATAACAAAATTACACATTTCTAGATTGCGGATTCGAATCCACAGATATCATTTTATTACGGTGCATTTGTATTGTTTTTTATTAACATAATATTTAAAAGAAAATTTTGACGAAGTTGACTGTAATTGTAACGATGTTAGTTTGATCATCACGCCAGCGGAGATCAGTTATATTTGATTTATTATTTACTATCCCGAGGCCGGTTGTGGCGCAGAGGCACAAAATGTGACTGTAAAGGCGACCGTCTGTGGGTTCGATCCCTACTCGAGGAAATGAAATATTTATTTAAATTTATATTTCCATTTCTTCGCTCTGGTGGTACGGCAAAGCGCGGCGTTGAGATCCGCCACTCAGCACGCAATGCCTCCAGAATACTGTGGAAAATGGGCAACGGAGTATCTTAACACTAGGTTCCCTCTGCCTACCTAGTGTGTGCGGGACACAGCGTGAAGCTGATTTAGAGGCAAGGGTCCTAAAGTCCACGGAAACGATATAGCGGGCAGGCAATATAATTTCATTAGGATTCTATAGAAAAGTCTTCTTAGCTGTATGTACGTAGGTACATTTTCAGTATATAGATAGGTACATATAACAGAGGTATGTACTACATAATTACTTACATGCTTCATACTAGATACGCCGCGCGTCCCGCTGATCGTCAAATCTTCTTCCTGTTTTCTCTATTCAAATCAAACAACAGGCTCTCCTTAATTTTGGAATAACTTTAATTAAATACTATACAAGCATTAAAATTGCTCCGAATAACATTGTATTATCTGTTTTTAATTCATGCAAGTCGTATCAGGTTAGTTTTTATATTTTTCTGCTTTAGCTAAATGAACAAACGGCGAAATGCCGTTAAACAGAAAAGTGTAAAAAGGAACACTTTGTTTAAAGATTTAGCGTAGGTATTCTTTACTAATTATAATTTTAGGTCTAAAAGGCTTAATCCTCGTACCAATAAAACTCCTGAAAAGAATGTCATAAGCCTAGTTATTATGGATTTAATAGAAAATCAAAAGTACAATTATTTGTTGACTGTTTACAATGAAGCTTGTGATTGGTTTTTTTTAATTTTTAAAGAGTTATTTTACTGTGGCTGTTAGTGGTCTGAACGCGATGATTATGGACTTAATCCTTTCTCAGGGGTTTCATTATATATAATATTTAAATTTTATTTTCATTTCCCTGTTCGGAGTTCAGCCCCGCCACTCAGCGCACCAAATCTCAATAAACGGATGGGATCTTCGGAAAGTAGTGTCTTAACAATAGATTCCTTCTACCCTGCTATGTGCGGGATACAGCGTGAAACAAAAAAAATATATAATATAAAATATTTAAGCTTAAAGCTTTTTTCTTATAATTAGTTTATGTACCCTTCTTAAGGTAAAATGATCACAACTTTCGCAATATTAAAATGATCATCTAATCATAATAATTATTATTGGGTTATATAGATACCTATGCAATTTTTCTAAATGGCTTTTTTCACATTAACTAGATGGATGCCAATGCTTTATGCCAATATCCTATACCTATATAATATTAGTTTTCACATTCCCTTTTCCACTTTCCGGAACTTAATGCCGCGATCTACCTCATTGCTAGAGCGAGGAGATGAAAATATTATTGTAAAGGTAATATAATATTTCATTTCCTCGAGTAAGAATCGAACCCACAACCGGTTGCGTATACAATTGCGCCCCTGCGCCACGGTTGGCCTCAAATCAGTTATATTGTCTTAAAAACATAATGAAGCCTTAATTCTTAAAAATAAAGTGCGGAAAAACAAGAAATAATAAAATGGCCACATAGAAAATATATTTTATGGTCAAAAGTCAATCGCGGTCGGTGCGTCGTAAACCGCTCACAATGCCTCGTAAAACTGTTTTACGGCATCCTTGCCTGTTGGAAAACTACTACCGTTTTCAATCTCGAAGATGACTAGTAAGGTTTCACTTTTTTTTTATTTTAATAAAATGATTGTTTTTGTTTGTAATTTTGGATTTTATTCTAGATTGATATTAATAATAGTAATAAGTTAATATTGTCTAAATGATGATATTTGTTTAGTTTAGTTGGATGTAAAACTAATTGTTAGGCGCTATGATATTCGTTTCATATTTCCTTAGTTTCATCGCTAAAATTCGACGACGTTTCCTTAACTCCTTTACTTGCTAGTCTTGAATTAGCTTTCTTTTACGTTTTTAACACTTATTTCATTTTTGTCATAATCGAGCAATCAATTCTAGAAAAAATAAACTACAGCCATGTTTTTTGTTGTTACAACTCTTATAACCAGTAACAAAATATGTATTTTATTATTTTATTTCATTATAATTCAAACTGGTAATAAATAAATATAAGATAATAAATATTCAAATTCATTTCAAGGTATAAAATTTTGTTAATTTTATTTTACGTAGATATCTTATATGAAATATTTGTCATTTATCCGTGGAACGGTTACACTATCTGTAGTAGGGGCAATGGCCACCCGCTGAAAGAAATATTAACTTGAACAATGACAACTCATGTAATAGAAAATGAAGGGCGCTCGTAAAATACGTCCTTAATAGAGCTTAATTAACTCTCCTCGAACACTGTACATTGTGTTTGGAGATTAAATTCCATAACTATACTATTTTATGTTCGCTAAGTTTCAAAATAATTAAGTAAAGTAGTAAAGGATATTAGAAATAAGTATCGAGGAGGAGTGTCGAGGTTAAGCGCGACGTTGAGTTCTGCCACTCAACACGCAATGCCTCCAGAATTCGGCAGAAAATGGGGAACGGAGTGTCTTAACACTAGCTTCACTGTGCCTACCCTGCTGTGTACGGGATACAGCGTGAAGCTGATTTAATTTAATTTTTAATTTATTATTTTACCGTGAAGAAGTCGTGTGCGGCTTGTAGACTGAACACGATGATTCGTGCCTTCGAATACTAGTAGTGTTTTAGCTTTCCACTGTATTATGCGTACCTATAACAGTTTAAGCCGGAGAAACCTAGCGTTAACATCATTTCGAGATTTTACGTTTTGACTGACGGATGCCGTAACCCGCCGGAAACGCCGCGTTTTCTCCTGTTACCAGCGATAGGAAACGAAAATAGCGAGGTGTGAGGATGTCCCACGTTTGAGGATCGAACTACAACCGTCTAATTTACAGTCACTGTACCTCTGTGCTACGACGGCCTCGAGAAACAACATATAAAAAAAATATTTATGGCACTTAACGAGTATCTCCTCAAGGGCGAGCTACTCTCGCCCCGCCCCGCACGGTGATGCTGTAAAGATCATCCCAGGTCAACAGCAATAAAGACAATTCGAAAAAAAAAAAACTTAACGGGTCTGTGTCCATTTGAATTGAGAACGGAATGATTTTTCACTAAGCTGCTTCTGCTTCTCAAAATACGATGAACGTTACTTATTTAGAAAACGTATAAAAATTTGAACGCAGCGGGACTCGAACCCGCGCCTCCTGGAAACCGACCAGGCGCTCTGACCACTAAGCCATGCACGATGAACGTTGATTGTTTCCATTACAAAATAAAGTTGGACATGGACGAAAGTATTAAATAGATCATAAATCTATACTAATATTATAAACCTGAATAGTTTCTTTGGTTAAATGCGTTAATTTCAGTAACAACTGCGAATTTCTACCCGTATTTTTGGATTACATAGAAACTATTACCGTGACGTATGGTTTTGCAATAACTTACCATGTTATTTCTATTTAACCATTTCAAGCGAAGAGTCTTGTAAAATCTAGTAGGTACGGTACTGTAGTCTAGTAGGTAGTACCTATGTAGTGTGTTAATTTCTATTTATAAAAATGTAATTTCACACTATATTTACTAAATATATCACTTACCTCTCGCCAGTTCTTCGATACAAACGCAAAAAAATATATTCTACTAACTTAATCAAATTTTAAAATAAATTACAAAATCACAATGACAAATTACTTTAACGCTTGTATTGATTGGAACAAAAAATACTTATTTATTCAACCTCCAAATACCAACGCTTAATTGAAGGTGAATTTGAGAAGGCCGTGAGTACAATGTGTTGTTATTGTAGAGCTGCTAGTACGTAAATAATATATACCTATATATTTTTAATAATTTAATACCGCATCCCAAATACAGCAGGGTAGGCAGAAGGAACCTAATTTTGAGACAGTTCAGCATCTTCGTCTCCCACTTTATTATAACTCAACTCAACTCAACTCAACGTCATCCTTAGTCTTGTTAACAGAACGATGAATGAGAAATTATTAATTACCCCGAGTGGGAATCAAACTCACATTTTACAGTATGAATCTAATGGATATTCTTTTTTCTTTCTTTCAGCTTCACGCTATATCCCGCACACAGTAGGGTAGGCAGAGGGAACCTAGTATTAAGACACTCCGTTCCCCACTTTCTGCCGGATTCTGAGGGCATTGCGTGTTGAGTGGCAGAACTCAACGCCGCGCTTTGCCTCGACACCAGAGCGAAGAAATGAAAATATAAATTTAAGAAAATATTTTTTTTTTATTTTTTATATAATAGAAAAGATGTACTAATGCAATTCAGGTAATTAAAGTTGTACAATATTATTGTTGTCTCTACATTTCTATGTGCAAAAAATCTATACACCATCTACTATATTATTTATTCTCTTTCAAAATACATTTAATGGTAAATGATTATATCTGACATATGTAATTTGTAATCATTTTATTTAAAACTTCTTTTATATTAATAAACACAGCATGTTTCGTTCCGAAGGTAGAAAATGAAATCCTGAGTTATCTATTAGTAAAATCTTGAGATTGTTAAGGGTTGATGTTGAGGCTAGTTCGATCCGTTTTTACATAATCTGTAATTTTTCACGGGAGATGGAGACCTGACGATGAAATTTAAATTTGGTTTATGGACTAACGTAAAAAATGATATAATAGTAAAGTGATAATAAATGGGTATATTAGTACTTATCGCTTATAAGTCACGATAAAAATAAAAGATAATTTATGTTTCGTAAGGTTTTCCTATAAATTAAGTCAAACTAAAAATTTTGCGTTTAAGGACGGCCGTATGCCATATATTTATTATTAAAACAATGTTTATTAGCTTCACGCTGTATCCCTCATATAGCAGGGTAGGTAGAGGGAACCTGCGATGCTAATGTTAAGGGACTTACTTCCTCGTTAAGGCAAACCGTTTCCCATTTTCCTCCGAATCCTTGAGGCATTGAGTGGTGGAACTCAACACCTCGATTAGCCTCGTAATCAGAGCAATAAAATGAAGGTATAAAACAAAAAAATGTTATGAATGACCACCAAAAGAAGTTACCCTGAAATTTCTAGTCAGGAACGGGAAAAATTGTAATGTTTTTAGCTTATGCAGTCCACATAAGCCATGTTGCGGGCGGCAACTAGTTTTTATACATTTTTACATATCTATTTTTTTCTTTAATTTTCATTATATTCCGTAGATAAAATAGGGTAGGCAGAGGGAACCTAACGTTAAGACACGCCATTACGCCCGAAAAAAATAAAAAAAACACGCTATATCATTTCTACGGCACTAAAAGTAGTGTATAGCATTATTTTGTAACATTGTCACCGAAAACGATAAAGAAATTAGCCTGGCGGGGCTTGCAGAGTCACGAACCGCGTTCAAAATGACTGTAGGCAAGATATAGCATCGTTCTCCTGATAGCCCTTGACATTTTAATCTAAATTGTTTAATAAAATTATGATAAAAGTTAAAGAGACGTACATAAGTTTGAATTGATAGGTCATGATTTCTTGCCGCCACTCAATAAGTAAACTCTTAACAAGTAAATCCTCCAGAATCCGGAGAAAAATAGAGAACGGAGTGATTTAACACTAGGCTTCCTCTGGCTTTCCTATTGTTTGCAGAATACAGCGTGACGCTAAAAAATATAATTTTTGTCGTGCTCAAAAAAATAGTTTTTTTTTAATATCTCGAACTAGCAGACCATCTCGATTTTAATCGATTTAAGGATGTTTTGTAATTATTTCATTAAGATGCTAAAGTTATTAGGATAAGAATAATTTAAAATGCTTATTTACGTATCACCTACATTAACATTTGTTTTGGTTGAACACTGTAGAAGTATGTTAGATTATACATTTTGGAAACCCGACGTTTCGGTCTGATAGTGGAAGAACCTGAAAATTTAAGTTTAAGCATGATTTTGCGATTTTTTGTAGATGGTTGATTATTATACAGGATACATAAATGTATTTAATGTATAATGTGATAAATAAAATAGTTTACTGTATGTAGAGTTATCTTACGGGATACCCTATAAGAACCTCTATCTCTCACTTTGTAATGGCAAATAGAGGTTAATACACTTATTAATTTATTATTTCTTTATTAATAGACATAATTATCTAAGTTATATTAACATAAAAAATTCTATTGTTTTATTTTAATGTAATAAAATATTTGTAATTTTATACACATAAGCACAGTAGATCATTGAAGAATAATGGAAAACTATCCCGTTCATGGGAAACGAACCCCCAAGCGCCGTGTATTAAATAACACATGTGCTTTATTATTCTCATGTCTACATTTTCTTTAAAAATATGTTTAATCAAAAAAAAAAAAAACGTCTTAAGAGTGAGCTGAATAAAAACAATATTACACATAAATAAAGAACTTTTTAAGTAAGTAAATAAAACAATACTTTTATCATTTGTTGTAACGCGATGACGTCTCTTCCAACCATCGCTCGTATCGCAAGTGCCTACTGATAACGGTAATTACTGATAATGGCTCTAATTATAGAAACAACAGACACTTTCGTTCAGCCTTGGACTTAATGGGAGCTAGATATGTATTATTTATAAGACAATGTAATATATAGACAGCTGGTAACTCAGCGGACTGCGAATGCCGATGATATGAAGTTATTTACCTTAGTCGTGGTAAAAATGTCGTGGTTTTGGTTCCGGTTTGTACAATTTTTTAGTTTTTGTAATTCTCTGTTGTCGGTCATTTATGTTTGAGGAACGTGGTCAGCATTAGGATTGAATGTGAAGGGGATAAACTAGCTGTCTATAGACTAGCCGTTTCATATATTCCGTCTCAACTAAGTAAACTTTCCAGACATTCCAGTTTATTCCACTGTTTTAGTAAATTATTAGTTACTTTTTAGTTACTTTCCTGAGTGTGGAATAACACTTTAAAAATGTTAAAAATAAATTGTTAGTGTTTGCAAAATAATAATAGATTTTTTTAAATACGAGTTATAACTTAAACTTATTTAACAACGGTGCTGCACTCATTAGTTCGACGTGCCCAAACCGGCTAAGGACGTTCTTCTTCATTCACACCGTAACATCCTCGCTAGTACCTGCCATTCTGTGTATCTCGTCATTGCTGATTCTATCAGCTAAGCTGACTCAGCATCTCCTACGAAGAGATCTCATTTCCACGGCATTCATCTTCCTTTCATTCTTCTTCCGTAATATCTCCGTTTCGCTGCCGTATAACAGCGTCGGTACCAACACTGTACTGGGTACAGCCAAATTCGTGCACTCGTGCAGCTGTGCTGACGTTTCGCCGTCTCATCAATGCAGCTAAGGCTCCGTTAACCTTGTTACCGGCAGCAGTACCTACGTCTTTTCACACCCATCTCGTATCTTTCATCTCTACTGAACATATTTCCCAAACATACTACTTTATTCACTTGTTCTAATATTTTGCCATTTACACTGATCTTGCATTCCGTCCTTTCTTCATATCTTTCAAGACGAAGTTGATTAAAATACTTATGCCTAGCAGGCAAGGTATGTGGTTAGTAATTTCCCAAGAATTATAATGAAATTAATTCAACTATTTCAAGCTGTTCGTGTTAACTTAGAGACAACCAAGAGATTACACGATATGTATAAACCTTGGTTTTTAGTAATTTTTCATCCATTACGTAGTATTTATTGTTTATTTTTCTTCTCAAACTCAACGATTTTTAAGTAGAAAAACGTAAGTAAGTTGAACAATAATAATTTCTGAGAAAAAAAATCTACGCTACAGAATTTATAATTTCTATATTGGTTTGCGTGATTCAGACAAAGATTCTTTGTTATTAAAAACTAATTAAGAAATATTTTTATATTAATATAGATATCTATATATTAGCATTATCTTAATTTACATAACAATATATCAAACATATACATATAATACAACAACAGACAATTAATAGTTAACCTTATCTCTTAGTATAGACACAAAAGAGGACTATTGTTATTCAAATAGCAGTTTGCGTTAAAGAGATTACACAGTCACGTACATGCTACCATATTTGCGAAACGAGTCCGCCATGTAGATTGCATATTCAAATTATACTAAATAAGAGAGAAACAAAAAAACTGAGTGCCCCACCCGCAGGACTTCAATA
>DWQW01011430.1:0-11445 GCA_018249695.1 Heliconius erato demophoon
ATTCACCCCCTAAGGGTTCAAATAAGGGGTTGAAAGTTTATATGGAAAAATCTTTAAATTGCCACCGATTTTTATAAAAAATTAAATTCAGACTGTTAAAAATATTTTATTGAACACGTGTTCCGTGGTTTTTTTAGAATTCACTCCCAATAAGCGGGCGAAGCCGCGCGCGCCCACTAGTTTTTGTATAAAATTTCAGCTCACTGTCAATTAACCTTAAATAATTAGCTCGTACAACTTTATCTAATGGAAACAATAATATTTAGGTTTTTTTTCAATTCAAAATAAAAGTAATATAGGCATACAATGTTGTGGGTTCGATTTCCACTCACTGAAATTAAATATTTAATATTTTTACTACTTCGCTGTTTCGGATATAGAGCGCGGCGTTGAATTCCGCCACTCAACACACAATGCCTCCAGGATGTGGCGGAAAGTAGTTACGGAAGTGTCTTGAAATAGGAAAGAAGTGCCTTCATACTAGTTAATTTCATTTATGAAATTTCAAAATGCGTTACACATTCACTTTGTATTTCACAAATTCCACCTATAAGAGGTAAATAGAGTGTCTTGACACTAAGTTCCCTTTGGCTACCCTGCTATACGTGATAAAGCGTGAAGGTTATCAGTTCACATGAAACGTGAACATAAATAATTTCAAATAAAACATTTTATGAAAGTTATAACCCCAAAGAGATTTTAAGATGTTCTCAATCACAAGCCTACAAGAAGTAGATGTCAAGGTCTCACTTTGAATAACAAAGCTACGGCATAAAGCTCGTGAACTAAAATGTATATACATATACTGTAAATGGGGATATTTCTGGTTATAATGTTGTATGTGATTGTTGTCGGTTCGATTCTTACTCAAGCAAAAAAATTATTAAACTATAATACTATTAAATATACATTTCCTAGTCTTCATCAAATCTATTCCCAGTCTTATACAACACAACCTGTCATCCAACACTGTTAGATTATTCACTTTATTATCTGAATATAAGAAGGTAGGCAGAGAAACTAGTGTTAAAACACTCCGTCCGCCACACAACGCCCATATATCGAAATATTACGTATTGAATGGCAGAACTCAACGCCGCGCGTTTTCTTGCTACCATTTAAATAAAAGTATTTTATTAAAATAAAATAAATCAGCTTCACGCTGTATCCCGCACACTAGCACGGTAGACATAGGGAACCTAGTGTTAAGACTCTCCGTTCCCCACTTTCTGCCGAATTCTGGAGGCATTGCGTGTTAAGTGGCAGAATTATTTTATTGAAAATGTTTAATTTTTCTAGACTGGATACGAACCCACAACCGTCGCGTTTACAGTCATATGTTGTGATAACTGCTTTAATATTTTAGAATAATGTTTAAAATTTAATCGCCCATGTAAGGTACTCGTATGTTTCATAGCAAATATCATAAAGTTTATACTTTATACTATACTAGCAACCTCCATGCGGGGCTACGCGAGCTTGAAATATTCGAATGTTTATTTAAGAAAAACCAGCCAAGCGCGAGTCGGACTTGCCCACTGAGGCTTCTGTATCAATTTCAGGACTGTGATTGAGAAGTACGTTAAGTGTACGGGCCGATGCTCTTATATTGTATGAAATTAATTACAAATATATGTTTACAATTATTTGTTCTATAAGTTCTGGAGGCAGGCATTGCATGTTGAGTGGCGGAACTCAACGCCGCGCACCTAAACACCAGAGCGAAGAAATGAAAATATAAATGTAAATAAATACTTATTTAGAAAACGTATAAAAAAATCGAACGTAGCGGACTCGAACCCGCGCCTCCTGAAAATCGACCAGGCGCTCTGACCACAAATCCATACGTTCTCATCAAGCTACGTCGAAATGTTTATACCTAATTCAAAAGTCTTCTATATCTAATTTTATAAAACTAAATTCAAAACAAAATAATGAAACATTTTTGTGGCTTCACTTAAATATTTAAGTATGTAATTAGTGATAAATATGATTTGACCTTTGGACGGCGGACTTCAGGGTCGCGTCGAGGGCAGTTGATCCCTGAAAATAACTTGAGGTCACGGAAAGGTTATGCTAATATATGTTGACGGAAACAGAAAACCATTTTGTCCTTCGTTTGTTGTATTTTTTTTTATTTCACGCTGTATCCCGCATATAATACGGTTGTGACGTGATAGTGTTAAGATATTACTTTCCCCACGCAACGCATCATTGTTTAAACATTGCGTGTTGAGAAGCGGAATTCAACGCCGCGGTTTATCTCTCTAATAAATGGGGTTTACAGTTGCAAGTCTACAGATGTACCCCAGCACCAAGAATGGCCTCTGGAAGTAAATTGATTAAAATATACGAAAAATTCTTATTAAATCTTATATCGAAACAATTTTATTAAGGCATAGTTTAAATATTGGAGCCTGTCGTGACGCACGGGCACAAGCGTGTGGATGTGAACGAGACTGGTTGTGGGTTCGATTCCCAGTCGATGAAATTTAGTTTAAAAAAAAAAGAGTTCTATCTATACGTAGTATTGAGCCTGCCATACTAACATTTCTGTATTACACACAAAAACATTAGTTTTCATTATAATTTAGATTATCTCTTGCTATATACATAATTAGAGGCCAGTCGTGGCGCAGGGGCACACAGTGTGACTGTAAAACCGACTGGTTGTGAGTTCTATCGCTCGAGGTGAGGAGAGCCACTCGAGGGGATGAAATATTTACTTTAATTTATATTTCCATTTCTTCGCTCTGGTGTCGAGGCAAAGCGCGGCGTTGAAATCTGCCACTCTACACGCAATGCCTCCAGAATTCGGCAGAAAGTGGGGAATGGAGTGTCTTAACACTAGGTTCCCTCTGCCTACCCTGCTGTGTGCGGGATACAGCGTGAAGCTGATTTGATTTGATTTGATATGCTATATATGTAAGTACGGAATAAAAGATAAGTCTCAAAAAGAAACTACTACGCTACACAGCACAGTGTATTACAAATCGCATCTGGCATTCGAAATTGAATGGAATTGAAAAACGAAGTTGACTTCCGCAAAAGTTGCCCCGTTTTTGATGAACTTACCTTCCGAGTTCAAACGTTCGAACGTCAAACGCTTAACGATAGGTATATGTATATTATGAATATAGAAGATTAAATACTGTTTAAATATTTCAAAGAATTTTGATCGTTTTTCTTATAAGGAATATTTTTATGTGTAATCAAGAAATTGTTTTCACGATGTATCTCTTTTATTAAGGTAGGCAGAGAGAATATAGTGTTTAGGTACTACGTTTCCATTAAGACACTTTCGTTTTCACTTTCTGCTTTGAGTGGCGGAACTCAATGCAGCGCAGGTAGATAACCACCACCGCCACCAGCTATATGCGGGATACAGCGTGAAGCTAAAATTAAAAAAAAATAGCCCCATAGCTGTACTAAGCATAAAATATTTCTAGAAATATGAATATACCAAAGAGAATAAATCATTCTGCAAATGTACGTTGTTACGACCCTCCTCAGACTGCTGGATGCAATTAGATTAGCCTAGATTTAACATTTAATGGTATTGATTTTGTCTAGATATCTGATCTGGTCTATCTAGAGTTAAGATCTATTTTAAATATATTTTCATTTATAACTAATTGAAAGTAATGGTTCCAAAACAAAATCCCGCTGTGTTTCTTGCGCCGGTTCTTCTTAGGACTCAGGCAGTAACTTTAGTGAAGTATCGGTTATTTGTTATTTAAAGAATTAAGTTTGCAACTTATTTTTTCGCATAAAATACAATTTTAAACATCCGCCATTTAACGTACGTTGTCGGACGATTAACTCAGAGAGTCAATTATCTTAACTGAAACTTAGAATTAATTATATAAAACTCTTCTGTTTCTCAAAGATTAGAAGACAACGCACATAGTACCTATTGTATTTAACAAGTTTCAAAGTCATATTTCATTTGACGTTTAAGTAGGTTACGAAATGTAGGGTAGTAACAAGAAAGGGCTCCTCAAGGTTCATATGGGAGCGGGTAATAACATAATTTTACAGCTACAAATCAGCTTGTAACGATCCATACCAAAACTAAAATGTGTAGGTAAATAATATAATTAATTAAAAAAAATATATAAAAAAATATTATAAATATAATTTATAACATTATTTAATTTATAGCTTACGATAAATACAATCTTATAAATAATAATTTAGTTCGGTTCTTTAATTATGCGTTCCGTTCACAAGTCATATTAGAGTGACGTAATATACCGTAGGTAAAACAAGCAGATATTATATATATTTATTAAAAATAATTTAATAATTATAAGTAATCACAGTGTATTATAATTTAAAATAAATAATAACATAATTAATATTTTCTGAATAAGCTGCTGTCAACGTCATAGTCAAAGAAAGAGAAGAAAGAGAGGGAAGATGGCGGACGCGCCTGAGGAAGGATGGATGTTAAAAATGTTTAGAGAAGTTTTAATTTATAATTAATATATATTTAGTTATATTTAATACTAAAAAAAATGTGAGTTTATGTCTTCAATTGTGATATAAGTATTCGAGGCTACTAATATAAGTTATAAGTGCTTTCACTATTTACGATTGTTTGTTTTGGAATACTTCGTCGGTAAGTTTTTAATAGATTATTATTAAAATAAAGAAAAGTGATATTAATGCATATAGTGCCGTCAATATCCAGAGATAAATATTATTTATTTAATAAATGGAAATAAATACATTAAAATGTTTTATGAGATATGTAAAATTACAATTATATTAATGTACGCAGAATGTCGCCATCTTTGTCAGATTCGTGTATGTGAATTGTGAAATGAGAGTTAAATAGATTTGGTGAATTATAATTACTTTTAAATGTAATTTCTATATATATCAGTAAATATTTAACAAGTTACTATAAAAGGAAATATAAATCTAATCGTATCATTCATAATATGCTGTAGAACTATTATATACGTATTTACAATTTATAAATATTGTATAATATGAGTCTGTTTAATGTCCTACAATAAAGGTAATCTGTCAATATATTTCATTAAATATCATAAAGATGTTAGACATTAATCAAATATTAATTATTTACGATTTATACGACGGTTAGAGTTCATTGACCCTATGTTTTACTATTAACTAATATATAGTCATAATAAATAGAAGTATTATGTAGTTAGTATTAAGTACTTGGCTTCGCTGGTACTAATATGCTTGGTTAAGTGAATTGCTATGGCATTTAATTTTTATATATATTACATTTAGATAGTTTCGCGGTGCCTTGCGGTGGGTCAACGTTAACACTTAGTGTGTGATGTTAATTTATGTCCTAGTACTGGTGTATGTAGTAGTGTCCGCACTTCATCTCTGGTGTACATATATAGTAGTGTCCGCTTATTTGTCCGACGCTTGGTTTTATCGTAGAAAACATAATGCGTTAATCGATTGACGTCGACGACATACTTATAATATATAGCCGGGCGTCACTGGTGCTGACATATTTGGTATAAGCGAATTGCTTTAGTGGTGTTGGATTCTGCTGCTGAGTTTCTTCCGCTAGTTCTTCTCAGCACTGACGTTCTTTTTTTGAACTCGTAGTAGGATCGTGCCTACTTGGAGTCGTTGGTTGTTCTAGCGATAACTGAGTATTTTCAACTAATGATTTCTATATTACATTCCCACAACTCTGTCTGGAGTCTGGTGTCAGTTCTGACAAACAGCTGCAGGGTGTGTGCTGTGCGTGGTATTCTGCGACGGTTCTGTTTAAAAGAGGCGTTACAATAACAGTGAATATAAATTATATAATTATTGAAACTAAGGCATGTAATAAGAGCACGAAGGTAATAATTATAATAAGAAATATACTATATTAACGAATTTATACGAAATTAATAAACACGTCACATTATACATACAGAATTCAATATTATTAAGATATGATTAGTAAATATATATATATAAGAAAGATACACTATGTAATGCCCTCTAAAGAAACAAACTTAAGTGGATTCACATGATCGGCCGCCTAGCGGTAGGGAGTACGATCTGATATGTGAAGCAGAGAGTTATATGTTATGTAATTATGGCTACGGCCTACATAACCGGCCTACATATATAATAATCTCAACTCCATTGCAAATATGTATATTAGACTTCGGTCTTTGAGTCAGTTATTTAATAATTGATCTTTCGCAGCATTATAAGAATCATAAATATTAACTACTCCGATCCATCCCGGAGGGTTCAGAGCCAAACGGCCGTAATCCACGGTAAGTGGCGGGTGCGGGGCCACTCACTATCCCCCCTTAGTTATAACTATCAGTAATGACTGGGTATAACAGAGAGGAGGATAGGACGTCTACATTATACTTAAGAAATGTCACGGAAGATTAAAACGGACAGACTATGATATGTTATTATCATAAATATTATATTTGTACTTATTTTAAATTTATGGTACATTTCATATTAATACTCTGAATCTCTAAAAGATCTTGGATTAATTACGATCAGTACGGAAGGGTTCTATCTATATTAAACGTATCACGAGCCATAGTAAAATAATAAAATTATTATTTAGATAATTTTATTTAAATACTTTTTATAGAGTAGAGTGGGGGAGTCAGTTACAAGCTTCACGCTGTATCCCGCACACAGCGTGGTAGGCAGAGGGGTCCTAGTGTTAAGATATTCCGTTCTCCATTTCCTTCGAATTGTAGAGTTCTGTTAAGAGAGATTCTGTTAAGTGACGCCGCGATTTGTCTCGACACCAAAGCAAAGAAATGTAAAATAACAATTATAATAAATAATTAATTACTTCGAGTGGGGATCGAACCCACAACTAAGCGCGTTTAGTCACATATTTGTGGCTCTGCGCCACGACTGACCTCAATTAATATAAGACCTCTTATTCAGGTATCAATTCCAGGTATGTAGCCTGTACCCAGGTTGACCTACCTTCTCCAAAACCATCCATCCATCCACAATGACAGCCAAGCTTTTAAAATAATGAATAGTGACACGCAATCTAGTCAAAAGTCTTTGAGTGAGCTTTACGTCGGTTCCGTTGGACCGTTCAGACGTCTCTTGAGAATTTGTTTTCGTTTCGACATTTACTTAACAAATACTCTGTGTTTATAATAGAAGTTTGATAAGGGATTTTATATATTTCTAAGTATTTTTTGTTGTTTTGTTAATATATTATAATGCCGTGGTGACACAGCGGGCACAAGGGCGTGACTGTAACGCGACGGTTGTGGGCTCGATCCTTACTAGAGAAAATGAATTATTATTTATTAATATTTCCATTTCTTTGCTTTGGCACCAAAGTAAGAGCCTGGCGTTCAGTTCCGACAGTCGTGGCGCATGTGTACAAGCGTGCGATTGTAAACGCGATTGTTGTAGATTCGATTCCCACTTGGGGAAATGAAATATTTAATATTTCCATTTTATTCACTTTCAACACCGACACTCACTCACGCAATGTATCAAAAAATCAGGGAAGCGTGGAAAATGGATTGTTTCACCACTACGTTCCTTCTGCTCTGCTCTGCTATATGAGGGATACAGCGTAAAGCTGAAAAAGAAAACAATACAAAACGTACATAAAATATTAAGAATAAAAATCTAAAAATTTTAGAGATTTTATCTAAAGATTTACGTATAAAATCTAAAGAAATAAGCTTCACGCTGTATCCTGCACACCAGAGCGAAGAAATGGAAATATACATCTAAATAAATGTTTAATTTCCTCCAGTGGAAATCGAACCCACAATTACTCGCGGTTCCAGTCACACTTTCTGCCTCTGCGCCACGACTGGTCTCTGTATAATTATTTCACTCAATTCACCGTAACCATTACTCAATTTATCATGAAACGGCTAATTGATTACATTACAGTGAACTAAATGTACGTGAAGAGAACGAGTGTGTAATTGGTCTTTTCGACACCAATATATACCAATGCTATGGGTGTCGTGGCGCAGTGGTACAGCGTCTGATTGTGAACGCGACGGTTGTCAGTTCGATTCCTATACGTGGGAATGAAATGTTTTCATTTCAATGTTCTGGTAAGAAGAACGAACGAACGGGGTTTTATGTTCTACCAATCAATACATCTCAAAAAAAGTGGGCGTTCAATATAATAGAGTGAAATAGAGTATAATATTATTAATAATTGGTTCTCTTCTTCCTGTTATATGCACGATAAAACGTGAAGCTAAAAAAAATTAAAAAGCCCTTATAATATAAAATAATCAACTATAATCTTATCAAGACCTTACTGACCAAACTCAATTTCTAGAAAATTAATAGAAGAATGAAGAAGAATTTCATTGGGATCTCTATTTTATATTTATTATTTTGTTTAACCGATATTAAATAAATCGTATTGCGGCACAATGTTGTTGTGCCGTTTGCCGCGTTGTCTAACTATACATTAAAATTCACACTGTATCCCACACATAGTAACGTGGGCAGAGGGAATCTGGGAACCTGGTGTTAAGACACTCCGTTCTCATTGGTACACTTCTGTTAACCACTTTCCACTGGATTATCTAGGCATTGATGCGTGTTGATCACACAACGCCGTGCTTTGTCTCTTTACCTGAGCGAAGAAATGATAATATTAAAATATTTCACTCTCCCAATGGAAATTGAACCAACAATAAGCGTCTACAGTCGCTCTCTTATGCTCCTGCGCTACGTCTATCTTTTTAATATTATAATCAAGATTGACTTTTTATTTTCTTTCACATTAACAGATATTATTATAAAACAACTGAAAAAAATATAAATAAAGTATAGATAATTGGAATATCGAGATCTGTATTTTGAACATTAACTTTTCTTTGTTGTCTGTTCTTATCTGTATTACTGTCACACCATAGCTTTGTAATTATGAAATAAAAAATATTAAATAAAATATATATTGGATAAATACAAATAATTTTAACGAATGATGGGTAAGCTGATTAAGCTCCAAGTGCATAAATAAAAGTATTTACAATAAATTGAGCAGAACCCTTGAACTATTCGTTTGTTTTTATATTGTATAACATCCACAATACGCGGTGTTAAGATCCGTCAATGTCTTTGTTGGAAAAAACGTGGAGAATAAATTGTTTTGATATTAGATCTTTCAGAGCCGATAAATATAAATATATATAATGAAAATATTAATAAATAATCATTCTCCCGAATGGGAGTCGAACCCATAACCGTCGCGTTTACAGTCGCACGCCACGACGGTATCTAAAATATAACATGTAATTATGTGAAAATTAATAATTTAACTTCAGGCCGCCGATTATAAACACAATAACTGTGGATTTGATACTGGCCAGAAGAAAATATTTTTTTATTTTCAACCTCTGGTGACAAGATCAAGCCCGGCGTTGAGTTCCGCCACTAACATGGAATCTCCCGTAAATTGGGCGTGCGTGGAGTGGGAAGTGTCTTAACATCGGTAGGTTCCCTCTACCCTCCTCTCTACTCTCTCTACTAAACTAACAATATAATAAATAATAATGTAAAAAGAAAATAGGTAGTTTACATACCCCAGGTATTATGGTACACGAAAGCGTAATAATTCATTCATTTCATTTTATCTCGACGGCCTCAAGCCTTTCTAACGGACAAAGGGCCTTTTGTAAAAACCGACATGGTACTGTTAGCAATGAAAATTTAATTTATTATATTTCTTTTTAATTAAAATTATAAAATAAATGAAGGCTTCGCTACATAAATTAAAAACAACATTGAATTCTTTACGTCTTTATTTCGAAAGCTTTATAATTCACTTCTCAATTCACAAAGCTGCCAAATTTTATGAACAAAAAATGCTATCTTCATACTAACAATTTTCGTTTGAATATATTTGTTTCTGCTTGTAGCGGAGAAAATATGTCTGTATCTACTGTTAAGACAGTCTGAACCCTTTATTCGGTCCAATTAAATTATAATGATATAAATAATGTATACCCCGAGTAGGAATCAAACTCACAACCATACAGAATTTGTTAATACAGTTAGCTGTTGTACCACTAAAGGTAAAAATGAACTATAAAAAAAAACTATAACTAGCTTCACGCTTTATCCCTAGCGGGGTAGTCAGAGAGAACGGAGCGCCAAACGTTACGGTCTCTACATACCTCTTTGGCCTCGTCCACTGTCTTCCACCTCTTCATACATGCCTTCCTCATGCTTTTAAAGTAAAAATTCTAAGCAAATATTATTTATTTTTCTGACCCTACAAGCTCCATCTCAATTTGGTTGGTTAATATGACTGTCTACATCACTTTGCTTGAAACGTACCAGCTGACAAAGCACTGGTACTAATCACTTTAAATTTGTAACAGCTTTATGAGTAGGTATTGTATAGTTGTATTGAGGTGACTACTAATTCGAATTCTGATAAAAGCTTTTTTTTTAACTTAATTTTCGTTTACTTTGGCGGTAAGATAATTTAATAAATGAGGAATATAAAATATATTTGCATAAAATAAAATATTTTTACATTTTTATATAATAGGATTGGCAGAGAGGAACTTAGTTTTGAGACACATCGCTTCCCAATTTCCAGGGAATTTCCGAGCCATTGCTTGTTGAGTGGCGGAACTAAACTCCGCACTTAGTCTTGTTACTAAAGAAATTAATAATAATCAATTTCCCCGAAAAAGATTTGAACCCACGACCGTGTCGTTTACAGTCACGCATTCTGCCTTTTCACCACCACGACCTTATATAAAATATTCAAAACATACCAGAACCGAGAAAAAGGTGTCTCTCGTTCTATTTTACGCAATTATCTATTTTCTATAATAAACCTAAACAACGTTCAACTTCTCCGTCATTACCTACGACTCGATTTCGTGAATGAGGCGTGTGCGGCGTTATCGCTTTGATAGATTTGTCTGTGTGTATCGTTCTTAACAAATGGCGTTATATTTTACAACGATAAATTTATTATTTATTTTGTTTGAAAAAATCTCTTTTGTTTTAATTGTATTAGGTTTTTATAGTGTAGTTAAAACTATACTTTCATTTAAAGTGGTGATGAGAAAAACACTCTGTATATGTATTTTTACAGGTGGGAGTTCTACCAATGGGCGCAGTACGTAGGACGAGGGCGCCACGGCTCGCCGATATAGCCAGGTACGATTTTTATTAATTTTAACTATATATAACAAATATGTTAATAAAATTTCTCTTATCTTGCTAAAATCATAAGTCACCTTAAAATTAGTGGACAAGAAAGTGAATAAAAATTCGGACCTTAAATATATATATTGAGGCCAGTCGTGGCGCAGTGACACGAAGTGTGACTGTAAAACCGACTGGTTGTGGGTTCGATCCCCACTCGAGGAAATGAAATATTTACTTAAATTTATATTTCCATTTCTTCGCTCTGGTGTCGAGGTTAAGCGCGGCGTTGAGTTC
>DWQW01011431.1:0-11445 GCA_018249695.1 Heliconius erato demophoon
AAAATATAATATTTTTTATTGTATTTAAGTATTATGTAAATAACCACATGCACTTGCAAAAACATAGCACAACACATTTAATTTTAATTCTTTTAAATATTTATTTTACTTTGATAGTATTAATAATATATTTTGTTTAGTTTTTTTATTAATATTTTAATATGATTACGTTTACTTATATTTTTTTTCATTTAAATTAAATATTTTCAAAAACAATTTCATATATATATCTAATAAGCATCCGTATAGTTCAAGCGGGCGAAGCCGCGTCCGGGTCCGCTAGTAGATATATATAACAGAAGACATAAAAAAAAGCTTGTATACCTATAACTGAAAAAAAAAACAACATTATCCACAAATTCACATTCCAAAATGTATTACCAAAATTACTGAAGTTTATTTCAGAAATATTCGTATTTACGAATGGACAGTAACAAAGAGGGTTACGTTACTCAACGTGGCTTATATTAAACGTCTGATGTAGTTTGTCACTCGCAGAATAAAGGATGGCGGTTTGCGCAGGTATGGGAGGCGGTGTGTTATGTTTATTGTGGATATTTTTTTTTTATAAATGTATATTTGATAGAATGTGGGGAGTTTTAGTTTTATTTAGTTATAGAGTATGGCTATTAAAGATAAAAAAATAATAATTAAATTAGCTTCACGCTATATCCCGCATATAGCAGGGTAGGCAGAGGGAACCGAGTGTTAAGACACTCCGTTCCCCAATTATTAAAGATTATTAATATATTTTACTATTAAAATTAAAGGAATTGGAAAAGCCATAACGACTTGTATACTATACATATGGCCTAATTAGCATTTAGAATAAATCAGCTTCATGCTGTATCCCGCTCATAGTAGGGTAGGCAGAGGGAACCTAGTGATAAGACACTTCGTTTTCCACTTTCTGCCGAATTCTGGAGGCATTGCGTGTTGAGTGGCAGAACTCAACGCCGCGCTTTACCTCGTCACCAGGGCGAAGAAATGGAAATATAAATGTAAATAAATATTTTATCTCCTCGTGTGGGGATGGGGATGATATGAGAAACAACTCCTTAAAAATTAGTTGTTGGAGTTAAGGAGATAAGCTTCTTAATAAATTACTTAATATTAGAACAGATAACAGGGCGCTTTTGTTACGTTGTCGTCAAAAGAATATGTTACTTATTACAAAGTTAAACTAAAATGACAACCTTATTTCTATTTCTGAATACATTTTTCTTTTTATTTTCATATTTACAATGTAGTATATTCACAATTTATTTATAAATTCAAAGAGTCTGGTTAGATAGGCATCAAAATTGGTACTGGCTTCTGATGAATCGTTTTTATAATTTTATTGCTTTTAATGGAAGTTGAAAATCAATCCAAAAATTAAAAAATCATCCACTTTTTCATATTCTACTGAATTTGAAATACTCTTCTTAGCTACACACTTAGCACCTAGCAGGATAGGCAGAAGGAACCTGAAAACCTTGTGTTAAGACACTCCATCTTAATTAAAGCACTTCCTACTAACCATCAAATTCTTTGTACTAACCATCAAAATTAAGCTTGTGGCAAACTAAATTGAAATTAATATTTGAATGTATTATTAGTAATCAAACCTCTTTGGCTGTACTGAATGTAACTGGCTGGTTTTAATACCATTAAATGTGACATTCTGAAGTTGTAATAAATGAAAAAAAAAAACTATTATAGTTCCCGGCATTTTTCAATTGTTTTTCAAGCAAACAATTTGAAGGTATGTGACGAAGAAATTCGGAACATTTTAATTTACAGTTTTATTACAAAAAAGGTAAAAATGCCTCAAACACCGTGAATAAAATTTGTGCGAGAAAAAGAGTTTCATAAATGTGGATCGAGTGTTTCAAGTCTGGAAATTTTTATGTGAAAGATGAGGTTGGCTCTGGACGCACTGTCACAGATAAAATCAGTGCCATCTTTGAGAAAGTGGAGCAAGATCGACATATTAGTAGCTACGACATTGCTGAAGAACTGGATGTTGATCATAAAACTTTTTTACGTAATTTACGAAAGTCTGGATACAAGAAAAAACTTGACCTGGTTGGGTACCACATGATCTCACCGAGAGAAACTTAGTGCAACGTGTTTTCATTTACGATTCTTTGTTGAAACGCAACAAGTCCGAACCATTTCTTAAACAGTTGATTATGTGTGATGAACAATGGGTGATTTACGATATGAATTTGCAAAAAAGGTCATGGTCAAAGCATAGACAAGCCCCACAGACCGTGGCAAAACCCGGCCAGATTCGGAACAAAAGGGATGCTATGTGTATAGTGAGATTGGAAAGGAATCGTCCACTATGAGCTTTTGCCACCGTGTATAACTATCTTTTCTAACGTCTTCTGTCAGCAATTCAGATCAGGTTAAGAAAAACCATTGAGTAAAACCGACCGGAGCTGGCGAATAGGAAGGGCGTGGTGTTCCACCATGACAACGCCAGACCGCTCTCATCTATAGCTACGCAGCAAAAATTGAGAGAGCTTGGCTGGGATACATCCTCTGTATAGCCCTAACCTTGGTCCATCAGATCTCCACCTGTTTCGGTCATTGCACAACTCTTTCGGAAGCATAAAGCTAATCTCAAAAGAACACTGAACACTACCTGTCAGATGTTTTTAATCAAAAATCTCAAAATTTCTTCAGGAATGGGATCATGACACTACCTATAATATGGCAACAAGTCATGGACCAAAACAGCACATACAAAATATAATACAATATATAATATTATAAATAAATAAAATTATACTTAAAAAAATACTTTCCTTTGTATGGACAATATGAAAAGACTTTTATTATAATGAAATAAATCAACTAACTTTTACTTAAGAAAAAAAACCCGAAGGCTAAAATAAATTGATTTGTATTTCATTTTCATAAAATATTAAATATCAGAACAATATTAGAAGTATCAATCCAATTTATATAATAATCTAAATAGAAGAAGGTTAAATATATAACAAATAGATATTTATATTTATATTTTCATAAATATATTTGAATAATATATTATATCTGTTTGATGATATATCCATCAATCGTACATGTATGTACTTGGTTTAATGGGGTGGCGTTTGCTTGTGAAAAGTTAAGGTTTCGAGTTCGATTCCACTTGGAGGAATTAATTTTTGTCATTACCCCGCTGTGGTAAGTTATTGAGTTCCACCACTTTATTTCTGACTAGATGGCGCGCGCGGCTTCGCCCGCTTATTAGGAGTGAATTCTTAAAAAAAACACGAAACATGTGTTCAATAATATTTTTAACAGTCTGAATTTAACTTTTTATAAAAATCGGTGGCGATTTAAAGATTTTTCCGTATAAACTTTTAAACCCTTATTTGAACCCTTAGGGGAAGAATTCTAAAAAACCATGAAACACGTGTTCAATGAAATGTTTTTAAGAGTCTGAATTTCAAATTTTATAAAAATCGGTGCCGATTAAATTTTTTTTCCATACAAACTTACAACCCCAATTTCATCCCTTTAGGGTTAAAATTTTTCAAATTCCCTTGTTAGTGGATGTCCAGAATATGAAAGTAAACATCTGCCCAAATTTCACGTTTCTACCATCAGCGGTTACGGCTCTGCGTGCGTCTTACCTCAGTCAGTCAGCACAAGTCCTTTTATATATATAGATATTAGATTCTCTACTTCTGTTATATGCGGAAAAAATAACCCCCAAAAAATGGCAAAAGTTAAATTTGTATTTATAAAATCCCTTAAATATTTATTTTATTCTGTTTTTACTACTTGCTGTTATAGCGGCAACATCATATGTGTGTTTTTTATTCTCTAACTAAAAGGGTTCATGGTATAAAGACAGATACACAGACGAACCGTTTTACCATTTTTATATAGAACCTTAAAAAGATTATAAGCCAATATTTTATTATAATAGAAAGTGAAAGCGTCTGCGTCTCTTTTACGGGAGCAGTAAATAAATGGTAAAATATTTCAAACCCATACCTAAGAAAATGAATCAAGATTCTTCAACAGCTTAGATGTAGTATTTTTTTTTTCACGATTATTATCTACACTATGCACACCCATATATTAAGTGTGATGCAGTTATCAATAGATACAATAACGTAAACACCTACTACTACAAAAATTCTACTAAAGGTTGCCGCTCTGCCACTTTTTATTCTCAAATACATACCAGAACGAAAAAGAGATATCCCTAGTTCTATTTTACGCAATTATCTATTTTCTGTAATAAATTTAAACAACGTTCAACTTCACCGATAAGACCTACGACTCGATTTCGTGAATGAGGCGTGTGCAACAAATGGCGTTTTATTTTACAACGATAATTTAAATATTTATTTTATTTGACAAAAAAAACAACATTTTTATTTTTAGCAAAATTTCTTTTATTTTAATTGTATTAGGTTTTTGTAGAGTATCTAGTGAAAACTGTGCTTGCTTATATTTAAAATGATGATGAAAAAACATTTTGTATATTAAACACTCTTCTGTAAATCTTAGTTACTTTAATAACATTGTCATTGAGGCCAGTCGTGCCGCAGCGGCACGAAGTGTGACTGTAAAACCGACTGGTTGTGGGTTCGATCCCCACTCTAGGAGATGAAATATTTACTTAAATTTATATTTTCATTTCTTCGCTCTGGTGTCGAGGCTAAGGGCGGCGTTGAGTTCTTCCACTCAACACGCAATGCCTCCAGAATTCGGCAGAAAGTGGAGAACGGAGTGTCTTAACACTAAGTTCCCTCTGCCTACCCTGCTGTGTACGGAATGCAGCGTGAAAGTGACTGTCATATATTTTATAAATAAAACATAGTGACAAATCACTCACCCACCCAAGGCAATATCTAAAGGTAACAAAACAACAAGGTAAACAAAATAAATAAAGTAGTATTGCACCACGCGAGCAAAATATAGGTAAGTATAAGGTACGTAATATCATTAAAGTCGACTTAATATACATGCAAGTGACAAGGCGTTTAATTTTAATTAAATTTGTAGAAGGCAAGTGTAATTCTTGCATTAGAAACGCTCTACAATTGTGTTTGGTTTACACTGCAGCTCTACACGACTGTATTATACAGCCAAGCTTATTTTAATGAAGCTTTTTAACGTAGGTAAAGAGCACAAGCGTGTGTAAGTACGGTAGGTTGTGGGTTCGATTTCCATTCTAGGCAATGAAATATTTAATATTTTCATTTCTTTGGTCAGGTGTTGAGGCAAATCGCGGCGTTGAGTTCTGTAAATAAGCAATGCCACCAGAATTCGATGAATCGTGGGGGGCGAAGTATCTTAACAATAAACTCCATCTATCTACTCTGCTACGTGCAGGCAGAAGAAGAATAAGAAATAAAATTTTAAATAAAAATTATTGACATTCGAAAAGACTCCATCATCGGTTTTGGGAGAGTGCCTATATAAATATATATGAACACTCTCCCAAATAATGCGACGGTTGTGGGTTCGGTTCCAGAAATTAAACTTATTTCATTGTCTTGTTATCTTAGCACTTCCCTTCCGCTATCTATCCTACTTTGCAAAAAAAAAACAAAAAGCCGCTTTAGAAAAAACACCAAACAAAAAACTTCTAAATACCTAAATTTGCTCTACACAAAAAGAAAAAAAGCAACATTTTGATGTATCTAGTAGCTAGTAGTTTTTATTTCGATAGCTCCAGGACTAATTTGCGCCTCATTCGCAACCATAGCGGTATCTAACTACAATAGAGCCATTGTTCTCATAATAAGGCGCATCGGTACCGTCGATACTACCTTGTTTATTTACGTGATGTTTTTCTATTTATTTGATATTGGACATGCGTATTTGTGGCGTTGGTCGGATGTGGACTGATTTTCATTGTTATTTGGAATAATGAACGAAAATTATTTTGTGTTTTATTTTCACTTGGAACAATTTTGAAGTTGTATACGTTATTTAATATACGTTTGTTGGGGTTTATTTCCCCATTGAACTATCAAAAAAATTATGAATAAAATCAGTTTCACGTTGTATCCCGCACACAGCAGGGTAGGCAGAGGTAATTTTGTGTTAGGACACTCCGTTCCCCATTTTTCGCTGAATTCTGGAGGCATTGCGTGTTGAGTGGCGGAACTTACCGCCGCGCTTTGCCTCGACACCAGAGCGAAGAAATGTAAATATAAATTTAAGTAAATATTTCATCTCCTCGAGTGGGGATTAAACCCACCACCAGCCGGTTTACAGTCACATTTCGTGCCGCTACGCCACGACTGGCCTCATAAAAATTTTAAGATAGCTGAATTTGATCCCGCGCCACTTGATAACCGTGCAAGCGTTCTGACACTAATGCAACATACTTTTTTAACAATATACATCAAAATTCAAATACGATACATAAATTAACTTGTTACAACTTGTTTATGTTATTGTGTGTAATGTGAGTGTGAGTGTTTAAAAAATATCTACATATTTTGTTAAGGTTCACGCTGTATCTCGCATGTAGTAGGCTAGGCAGAGTTCAGCTAAATTCTAGAAGCATTGCGTGCTGAGAGGCACAAATCAACGCCGCCTCGAGACCAGAGTAAAGAAATAAAATATTTAAAATTTCATTTCTTCAAATCGAAATCGAACTCACAACCTAACTCTTACAGTCACACGCTACTACCTGTATATAATAATTTAAAAATATCCACATACTAAAACACAAATAAACTACGAAACCAAATACAGCTACAAAATATATGTAATTTAGTACCTAGCAGCACTCACACAGCCGCTAGTCCTAGCCAGGGCATCATAAAGTTAAGCGAAGGTTGTAATTTCCACGTTCACTCATGGCTCACCCGCGGTTGCATAAATTTCAGAACGTCGACGCTACGCGGAACGAGCTTTTAATGTCTAAGGGCTGCTGTTTATCTGATAGTAGAACGCCTTGCTACTTGTTTAGGGAACTCTAAAATGTTTTAATTAATATGTTCTGTATATACAAATATATTAGTATAGGTATTTTTTTTAAATTGAATTATATTAAAAAAAATACGTGTTTTTTTCAGCTTCTCGCTGTATCCCGCACACAGCAGGGTAGGCAGAGGGGACCTAGTGTTAAGACACTCCGTTCCCCACTTTCTGCCGAATTCTGGAGGCATTGCGTGCAACGGAGGCATTGCGGGCATTCTGGGTGCAGGGGGCGTTGACGCGTATCTGTGACGCGTCAATGCCCCGTTACAGGCGCCGCCCTCAGCGGCGGCAAGTGTACTGGTGGTCGTGGGAGATCGCGCAACTGCGTACCATCTGCGTTGACGTGAGACGCCAGTACAGCCACTATCGCAGACAGGTACAGAAGGTGCAGGAGAAGGAAGACCGTCTGTACCAGGTCTATGTTGAGGCGAGAACGCGGCTGCAGGTGGAAATCGGTCGTGTGAAAGGCGAGTCGCACGACCAGATGATTGCGGGGATAGACCAAGACCCGTACGGCACACCTTACCGAATGGTGCTCGATAGGTTACGGGCTTGGTCACCACCACTGACGCAGACACTCCAACCGGATGTCCTCCGAGGGGTTCTGTCGTCAACTTTGCACCACCCAGTATGGCCCGCCCTGCAGCGCGCGAGGAGGAGGAAGACAGTCTCGCACCACCTGTGGAGGAGGAGAAGCTCGAGGAGGCTGTACGCCGATCTCGGCACAAGAGCACCGCCCCGGGCCTGGATGGCATCACCGGCCGGGCGCTAACTCTGGCCCTGAACACCCTGGGGCCCAGAGTTCGAGGACAAACACACAGACCATAACGTGTATATATATTATTTTCATATTTTCGCTGTATCCTGCATGTATCAGGGAAGACAGAAAGTGGTATGATACTCTGCTCCCTACTTTCTGACAAATTTTGGAGGCACAGCTTGTTGAGTGGCTCAACACTTTGCCTAGGCACCAGAGCCAAAGAAATGAAAATTTCAAATATTTAATTTCCCAAAGTGGAAATCGTTCCTACAACCTATCGCGTTTACATGCTTGTGGCCCTGCTTGTGACCACGACTGGCCTCGACGGGTATATAAGAGAGCAAGAATTAAAACTTACTTATATTAAAACTTATTTACTAACTTGAGGCCAGTAGTGGCGCAGCGGCACAATGTGTGACTGTAAAACCGACTGGTTGTGGGTTCGATCCCCACTCGAGGAGATGAAATATTTACTTAAATTTATATTTCCATTTTTTCGTTCTGGTATCGAGGCAAAGCGCGGCGTTGAAATCTGCCACTCAACACGCAATGCCTTCAGAATCCGGCAGAAAGTGGGAAACGGAGTGTCTTAACACTAGCTTCCCTCTGCCTACCCTGCTGTGTGGATACAGCGTGAAGCTGATTTATTTACTAATAGCAGATCAGATTATATTAATACTTCACCAATATAAGTGTGCTTCCAACAAATCCGTCAGAATTAGCAACTTTCAAAGGGCTCTCAGCGAATAACATTAAAATTGATCAAATAGTTTCCTGAATTAGAATCCTCCACAATCTTCAGTAATGAGGGCGGTAAACAAATACCTTTTCGAACTAACGAACACGGCATGTTGTACACTGAAATTGATGCGCTATTAATATGTGGAGCTAGAATATAATTTTAGATACTTATTTATATTTCCTAAGTGTGGAATAACACTTTAAAAAATGTTTAAAAATAATTTTAGATTTTTAGTAATTTAAATAAGTTTAAGCTACAATATGTCATGCGATTAGAATTATGTATTTTTGTTCGTTAGACACGAGATACTCTATGGTAATATATAAAATATTAAATTTACTAAATAAAAAACTATTGGTCTCCTCTCAAAATAAAAATTATAATTAAAAAAGAATATAATATGTTCTTTTTTTAAAAATGTAAGTAAAAAATTTTATACTCTCACGTCAATTTTAGATTCTGTGCAAAGTAACAACAACATCAATAAATCTTCCATTTGTAATTTAATCACCTAAAACCGATGCGTAGTTATTTCTGTTATTCAGGCGATGACCAGCAGGAAATTTTATAGCTATCAAAATTTTGTGGAATACATGGCTCTTATATAAAATGTATCTCCATCTCTAATTAACACCTCTACCCCAAACGAAACGAAGACATGAATATTTTAATCGTTTTAAGTAATTTTAAGTTCTATTGCATTGTATTAGAAGCGACTAAAAGGAAAATCATGTACTTGAGAAGAATATTTATGTTATTTAAATAACCGCAGTCTGTAAATATTTAACATTTTATTATATGGCACACAGAGATTTTACCAAGTACTATGAAAGAATCTAAAAGCTGTTCGACCATGATATGGGTATATTATTAATATTGTTTATTTTTTTTAGCTTCACGCTGTACTCCGCACGTAGCAGTGTAGGCAGAAAGAGCCTGGGCACCTAATGTTAAGACATATATGGAAAAATATATTTTAATTCGTAATACTCTATTGAAAGACATTTCGTGCTATGTCACAGACCTAAACATCGCGCTCTATCTTTATACTAGAGCGAAAAAATAAAATTATTCTTTCTTACAAATGTGAATCAAATCCACAACCATTCTGTTTACAATCAGACGCTGAGCCCTTTACTCTTTTTTTACAAAAACTGTGCAGAACTGATTGTTGACTCATTTTCGTAAAAAGAAGTACAAAATATTTGCTTCAAGTATTGATATATAAATTCTAGCACAGAAACAAACAGGATATACGATTCGCAACCAAAATTCCTAACGATATCAAAATCAACATTAAACCATACAATTGCACAGAACAATACACAACCAAGGTTGCGTCCGCTACCACGTAACATAATAAAACTACCCCTAAACCAAAATATACTTTGCACCCCCTAAATAAAACCTAGTATCGCTGCAGGGGTTGTTCCTGGGACTACAATTAATCATGTTTACAACGAAAATAATTGTTCCTCATCATTTCTATTTCGAGATTTGTATAGATACGGAATTGGCCTCATACAATAGATCTTTTGTTGGTTCCGAGTATTGAGATTCTGTCGTGTTACAGTTTAATATTACTGGTTCACATTTATGTGGGGATTTACGGTTTTGATACAGGATGTGGTTAAGATTATTGTTCTTAGTATACGAGATTATGTCTTTCTATACTGGGTATTGAGTCTAGTCCTGGCGCAGGGGCTCAAAGTGTGACTGTAAAACCGATTGGTTGTGGGTTCGATCCCCACTCGAGGAGATGAAATATTTATTTAAGTTTATATTTCCATTTCCTCGCTCTGGTGTCGAGGCAAAAGCGCGGCGTTGAGTTCTGCCACTCAACACGCAATGCCTCCAGGATTCGGCAGAAAGTGGAGAACGGAGTGTCTTACCACTAGGTTTCCTCTGCCTACCCTGCTGTGTGCGGGATACAGCGTGAAGCTGATTTTGATTAGATTTTTATACTGGGTAATTTAAAAAATATATGTTGAATTCAGTGGCGGAGCTTAACGCTGCGTTTTACTAGAACGGAGAAAAGTAATGTCTTAAATTCAGGAACTAGATGTTGTGTTTAGCATTTTGACACTAGGTTCACCTGCCTATGAAAATACAGCGTGAAGCGTTAATAGGATATTGTTAATAGGATGTGGTTGCAGCTATCAATTGTAAAATGTTTAATACACTAGTCTTGGGTCCGGTTTCCACCGCGAAAGAGAAATGCTTAGATGGAACGGACTCCGTTTATATGAAATAGGTTTACATTTCTGTTTTTTTAACGTTTTCATTTACACTAATAAAGAGTTTTACTTCGCTCCGCTTCCTAGATCTGAGCGAGAGTCATTCCAACTCCTTCCTTCTCAGTGATAGATATATTTATATTTTTATATGGAAATATATTATATATATTATATATATTTTTTTATATTATGTATATTTTTTTATGGAAAAGACAAGGCAAACGAGCGTATCTAGTGTTTTAAAGTATAAATGATTGCTTTCCCCATATTTAGAAACCAATATTATTTATTATATTTTGTATAGTCGTAAGTTTTGTGGTTGCCTAACACCATATAAATTGTGGTAATCGTACTATAGTAAAAAAAAAATACAAACTAATAAATTTAAATGATTTTTAACATGTTCTTACGGCATTGAGTTCCGCCACTTAACAATTAATATCTTAAGATTTCAGCCGAAAGTGAAAAGCGGAGTATCTAAACACTAGGTTGTACATACTTTACAGTGCTATTCCATATCAAAGAACAAATAAAGTGGGGAACGAAGTGCCTTATTTTCTTTCTCTTTAGATTTCTCTCTGCTTTCAAATATGCAAATATGTATAGCCTAAAATAAAAAATGAATGAAAAAATGAGGCCGGTCGTGGCGCAGCGGCACGAGGTGTGACTGCAAAACCGACTGGTTGTGGGTTCGATCCCCACTCGAGGAGATGAAATATTTACTTAAATTTATATTTCCATTTCTTCGCTCT
>DWQW01011432.1:0-11443 GCA_018249695.1 Heliconius erato demophoon
ATACTCTTTCTTTTTTATCTCTCTCATACTTTTATCTTTACCAGAGGCTTTATAGTCCTGCCATGCCTTCTTCTTTCTTTCTACTGCATCTTGCACTTCATCATCCCACCATTCATCACGCTTTTTGTATAATAGAAGATAAATTGATATAAAAAAATATATGTATAAAGTCGACCAGACAATATAATAGTAGAGTATATTGTACAAATAATAATTTCAAACAATTCTTTACAGATACTTGAAAAATATATTTCATAACTTTATATATACACAAAATAAGAAAGCACAGTAAAATATTATACACATTTACTTAATGCAAATATCTGAGAAGCATACACAATACACACTTACTTTGAACGATATGAAAATTTTATATTTTTACTTTCGAGAAATACCACTGCTGGAGACACCATTTCCAGCATACACATTGCCACACGGTTTTGATTTATTCCATTTTGAAAACTAAATAAAAAATGTAAAATAGATTTAATAAGTGTCATGTAACGTCAAGTTGAAGATACCGTTCATACATTTCATATTATAATGTTAATTTAAAACTTGGCAATGTCAGCATTCATACATTTATATAATAACAACCTCTGCAGTTTGTATTACTTGGAATACAGTAAGAATTAGGCATTTTGCTGTAACACGGAGGTAAGACTAAAAATGGGTAAAATTATTATTTTATCCATGAAAACGTATTTTAACGGTATATATGATTTTTCATGTCAGTCATGGCGCAGGGGTACAAGTGTGTATGTTACCGAGGTGAAGCGCGGCGTTGAGTTTCGCCATTCAACACAAAATGAATTAGGTGGAAAGTTGGAAACTGTCATGATTTTATAGATGCAGAAATAGTTTTACATTATATAATATTATTTTATTTATAAAATGTGTTAATTAATTGAGATATTTTATGTACATAATATAATTGAAAATACATACTATACTATACTATGCTTTACGCTTTACCCGTAGCGGAGTAGAGGGGAGAACCGAGCGCCAAACGCTACGATCTCTACATACCTCTTTTGTCTCATCCACTGCCATCAACCTCTTCATACGTGTCCTCCTCATGCTTTTTACGTGACCTTCCTTTAGTATCTATGACACTGTGTGTAGAAGGTCAACCGAGGTCTCCCCCTACCTCTCTGACCACTCACTTTTCCATCATAAATCTTTTTTGTCATTATTTCATCACTCATTCGTTCGATGTGCCTAAACCAGCTGAGCACGTTCTTCTTCATTCTCACCGTGACATCCTCGCTAGTACCTGCCATTCTGTGGTCTTCTTCACTGCGGATTCGATCAGCTAAACTGACTCCGCATATCTTACGAGGAGATCACATCTCCACGGCATTCATCTTTCTTTCATTCTTCTTCTGTAATACCCACATTTCGCTGCCGTATAACAGCTGAGTGATCTCTGTAAAAAGATTTTAAAGCTTACAGCAAGGGTTCGCTCACATTGTACCGCGGTAGTATCTCCGATAATTTCACTCTTACAAATCTGTCAAACGCCTTTTCCAAGTCCACAAAAGCACAGAAAACTTTATGGTAAGCCGCCAAAAATGAGGGCTGGCAAGGTTCGCTGTAGGCAAGTCTTCCATCTTGGACCCCCAATACATAACTATGTAGTAAACATTTTTTTTCCTTTTTTTTTCTTATATTTACGTATGTCGCTGACCGTTATTGTTAGTGGAAATATCCTTATAAATTTGTGTGTCAATTTTTTAATGATTACTCGTAAAATAATAAAAGTATTAGGTGCCTAAAAAAACTACCGATTTTTAAACTATATTTTATGATTACATTAAGTACAGTAGCAAGAGTTTCAGGAAACTTTGCAGATTGCTATCTTTTTAGACTTCCTTAACTTTTGTCAAGCATTGGCAGTTTGCCATTAGTTAGCGCTCGTAAAAGGAAATGCTAGTTTGTATGAATTCTACATTTTGCTAATAAAATACATTATAAACAGTGTAGATTCAACAAATTCTCATTTTGAACATAGTACAAGAGTTGTATTTCATGTCTAGATAAAGCTGGTGAAAACTAAGCCTTCTTTAGACATATATAAATGTTTTTAAACATTTTTTAAAGTGTTATTCCACACTTTGGAAAGAAAAATACTTATTTAGAAAACGAATAAAAATTTGAACGTAGCGGGACTCGAACCCGCGCCTCCTGGCTGGCGGCCTACTTAATATGATGTTAGCATCTCTGTTGGGAGATTTTTACAAATTTCCGCTAGATTTCAAGATAATTACTAAGAATCATCGTTTGGCAAGAGAGAATACTAAGTTAAGAATATTAAGTTGTAACAAGAGTATAAAAATTTTGACGTGCCTGATGAGAACTTATGGCTTAGTGGTCAGAGCGCCTGGTCGGTTTCCAGGAGGCGCGGGTTCGAGTTCTATATAAAAAAAAAAATTAAATTAGCTTCACGCTATATCCCGCACACAGCAGGGTAGGCAGAGGGAACCTAGTGTTAAGACACTCCGTTCCCCACTTTCTGCCGAATTCTGGAGGCATTCCTATATAAGTATATATAAATGTATTAATTTCACAAAAAAAGTTTTATTTTTATATTTTTATGGGCTACGTCTTTCAAAATTATATTTCATCCAGTTAATCTGTGAAGCTATATTAATTATACCATAATCATAGTTTGAATTTCAATTAAACTTTCCCTTGAGTGTCAACGATGATAAGTTGTGGACTCGATTCCCACTCGAGGTATTTTTATTTGTTAATAAAGCCTTTTAACATAAAAGTAAATGTTTAAGTTTTCGTACAAAAATGGCTCATAATTTTAAAAAGCAAAAAGAAGTAGGTCATACATAAAATTAGCCTCTTCGCGCAGCTTGCTTTATATTCATGTAAAAAGTTGCGTAACACTCTTTATAATATATTCTTTTCAGTCATCATATTTCATACCTCAGAGTGCAATTTAGTAACATTTACGACATTGTGATTTTAATGAAAGGCATGGCGAGAACAAATTTATATTTTGTGTTGCTTTAGCAAGTATTTCGTATTATTGTATGCTTATCGCACATATACCCTTATTCCATTAAATTTAAAGATTAAAATCACCTTCGCGCTGTATTCCGCAAACAGGGTCTGGGATTGAGTGGCGGAATGCAACGTCGAGCTTTATTTTGGCACCAGAGCGAAGAAATAAAAATATAAATTTAAATAAATATTTCATTTTTTCGAATGTGTATCGAACCCACAACCAGTCGCGTTAACACTCAATTATGCCCCTGCGCCACGACTGGGCTCACTTTGTTTTCCATTTTCAATTAAAATAAAGAAAGTTGTGAATTACCCGTTAGCTAAATGAAAACTTAAATTCCATATACCTAATATTAGGAATAATTTTTCATAATAAAATATAACACTAACAATTATTAAATTAACCCCGTCAAATACTCGTGTAAAAATTGAAAAAAACTCTACTATTCGCATAAAAGAGAAGAAATGAATACATCGATATTGAAATATTAATATTACTCTATATACCAGTCGTGGCAAAATAGCACAATAGAATTCCCACTTGAGGAAATAAAATATTTCATTCGGAAATAAAATATTTACAGAATTCGGCGGAAAGTGGGAAAGCGGAGTGTCTTAGCTAGATTCCTTCTGCCTACCCTGCTGTAAAAAGTAATGTAATTAATTATATCATTAGTTCCATACTTGTTGCTGCTATAAAATACCATAATGTAGGAAAGCATGTGCTAGGCGGCCTGAACTCATTACCAATGCAACACACAGCGTTACGGACATCGCTGTAACATGAATTGACTATATGTGACTAGGTGACCGTTCATTTTCGTTACCACAAGGACGATATGCTTTGTAAAGTAGAATGTACTTGTGATCTACCCATCAAATGTACTTATGATGTTAATCTTTAGCAAGTTTATTTCTAATTTGATCTTTAAATGATATCTATGAGATTATTACAATGTATTTGTTGTTGTTGCCTTTGCTTTTGATTTAAAAGCGTACATTATGTTTAAAAAAGAGATGGTGAAGTGGGTTTAACACCCACACACATCGCCACGATGACAGCAAAAAATTTTGAAATTCAATATAATATTGTTATTCAAAAAACAGATATTTAGAAAAAATTAATAAAAAAAATACCACACAAAATAAAACCATACAGTAAGTCTGGGTAACTTTGACAGACAGTGATATTTTACATTATATCATAAAACTTAAAGCACATTGCAAGAGTGTTTTTGTTTTATTAGTGCTCTCATAATATTTTTCCTTAACCTTTTAAAATATATCGGTATAGAAGAAAATCTGAATTTTGTAGTATGTCAAAATTACTGCCATGAAATGAGTTATTATGAAACATAAAGAACCATTCATAAAAAGGTTGTTACGGAACGCCATAAATAAAGAACAACAACAAAAAGGTATTCATAATTATTCTTCTTATTAATCTAGGTAATATTGGTTAATTTTTATTACCATAATAATTGGATATATATTATGTAATAAAAAAAATCATTCTTCTTAAAATCATTCTTATATTACAAAAAAAAATGGAAAATCAATCTAAAGCGTTGTATGTATGTATTTGGATACTATATATTTTTTATCAGCTATGGAAACTAATTCAAGGTCCCACTATGTGTGATTTTTATCCGAAGAATCAAAGATTGACTGTATTTAATATGTTTTTTTTTGTTACCAGTCGTATGTGGCCATTATCTTTTAATGTGGGCGACGAAAAGAAACCAATACAACTTTTGAAAATAAAAATACTAAAACGAAAATTCCCGAAATTATTAAATAATTTTAATACGATTCACCTTAATTACTTCCTTCAAGCAAATCTCATTTCACTTAAAATACAGCTTTCGTTAAAGGTACGACTACATTCTTTTCCCATTTTACCCTATTTCAGACTGAATAATTGAAATTTCTTTCACAATTTCTTTTGGTTTTTTCAATCAATTCAAGTTGGTTTAATCGTTGTACCTGTATCGGAAATAATAATTGTAGGTAGATTTAGAATTCACGTCTAGTATAATTGTGTTCAAGAGTCGCGTATTAAAATTAATATTTTTGATACATGAATACGAAAACATGTGTAATGTACAAAAATACTAATAACATTTTTTCATAGGAAAATTAAAATGTGTTTTCTATTAAAATTAAGTTGTATGCTTACACTAACAATCGACAAGCACCTATGACCGACTTTTTTAACTTCAAAAAGTACTTACTATTTATACACTTGTATAAATATAAATTTCTTATATTGTCAACATTACACTAAATATATGCTAATAATTATATACTTCCTGCTAACATTTAAAACAATATATATTTTCCCCAACATTTTCTTTAAAGATTGCAAATTGAAACGTACACAGAGCCAAAGCTTTAATACAAAATATTTTCATTTCACAACTTTTTTACGCACAGGCTTCTTTATATTTGCAAGTTAGTATACTTCCACTGTTTTTCTTGTACTATGAGGTAGATAGTTGATTCCTGGACTACGAGGTATATAACTGATTTCTGGTGTGGTATTAAAAAAATTGTGAAGAAGAGAAACCATGGCGTTATGTCTTTTGCCCATTCATTATTGTTTTCCCTCATCATGTGACCTGTCCAGCACCATTTCATACGCTTTATCGTGATGACAACATTCTCAATTTTTGTTACATGTCATATCTATGACCCTTTTTATGTCCCATTTCGTATATCCCAAAATTGTTCGCTCCATGGCTCTGTGAAATGTGGTCAACTTTTGGTTCTGTTTCTGTGTATTTTTCCAGGTCTGACATGCATAAGAAAAAAGAGAAAAAAATGTATAATTCTTATATCAAAATATATATAAATCCAAAATATATAAAAATATATATATCCAAATAATCTCAATTCATTTAAAATATAATATATAAAGTAGTACATTATGTTAAATACGTCCGTGAGCCCTTATGTCACTACTAATATACGTCAGTACTCAAAGATTACTGAGTGGTGAGCTAGTTCCAAAAATATCGGTTTTTAAACGTTAATTTACTATAAAAATCTATTTCAGTTAAATTATTAAAATTTTATATACATCACAAACTATAGGATGTTCAGAAATGTGTTTTTGTGCGTTGCTTAATACAAAGTAATATTTTGTTTCCTTCTCCATACGGTGTAGACATATACATACATTTAAACATGTTTTCACACAGTTTTTTATTATTATTATTAAATAATATTATATTATTTTCAAGTAGTTTAACTAGTTGGTACAGTTAAGCTAAACATAAGTTTATATTAAGCGTTACAAGTGACTTGGACTTGTAACGTTTAACCCTAACATACATTTAGATTAAACTTTACAAGTAGATACACACATATATACTCGTATATATATAAATATATAAAATATTGTTTTGGACGCGACGTGAATACGTCTGTTAAAAGGGTAGCTGTTAATTTTTATATTGAAACTTAGTCTATTTTTACTATTTTACAACTTTAACATGGAATAATTTTTAAATGAATCAACTTAGCTAGGGAACATATAATACGTACGTTTTTTTTAATCATTTAATTTTCTACAAGAATATACATTGGTTTTTATACAGATAATGTTAGTTTAATCGCAACAACATTTCAAGTGAGAAATACAAAATTCTTCTTTTCATTTATAAGAGAAAAGGTATTTAGCTATAGTAAAGATGGATGTTTGTTCCTCTTTCATGCAAAAACTGCGGAACGGAAATCGGTTATTGTATATATGGGTGCAAATCATTGTGTAATTACTTTAAAAATAAAATCAGCTTCATGCTGTATCCCGCACACAGCAGGATACGCAGAGGGAACTTAGTGTTAAGACACTCCGTTTCCCACTTTCTGCCGAATTCTGGAGGCATTGCGTGTTGAGTGGCAGAACTCAACGCCGCGCTTAACCTCGACACCAGAACGAAGAAATGGAAATATAAATTTAAGTAAATATTTCATCTCCCCGAGTGGGGATCGAACCCACAACCAGTTTATTTGCAGTCACACTTTGTGCCGCTGCGCCACGACTAGCCTCAACTTAAAAATATTGAATATTAATTTATTATTTAACTATTCAAATTTAATTTTAAAGTTATTTTTCATATCACGACAGTGATATAAAATCGTAGAATTAAAAATAAAAACAAAAAATCGCAGGCAGAATAAAAGATAATATTTATATTTGTCATTATACATTCTATTGTGGTCATTATCTGAACAAAGCGAAAAATGTTTGGTTCTGCCCTAACTTTGTTAACCTTAAATAAATTAAACAGTATTGGTGTGTATTTTCATTGTGAAAATGGACCCCGAACATCAATACACCGGCGTATCGCCAACAGTGACAACAGTGAAGTGACATCTAAATAGATGAAACTTTTCATTACTATAGCTTATACATGACAATAACACATAAACTCCAATTTATGTAAAAAAAACATAATTGGCTATAAGCGGACGAAGCCGCTTTTGAGTCGCTAGTTTTCAATAAACGAATAATATAGTAGAAAATTTAGAATGATCATGAAGACTACTTTACATTAACACGTTCTCCTTAATGACCTTTCAGTTGTCTTATTTATACCTCTAAAATATGTATAACTAAGGTTTAAAAATGTATTTATTTAAGCTTCACAAATTTTATAATGAAGTTCTCCAGCAAATACAGTTTCAATTTAATAGCTTGCAAACAACAATACTCTGAATGAATTGCATCGCATTATCGAAAGTGTTTCTTAAACAATTCAGTTTAATTAATCACTTCATCGCTGCAATTTCGTTTCATTCGGAATTTCAATTCTATCCAAATGGCTTGTATTGTTTTGTATCGACTAGTTTAGACGAGAGCTTAATGAAAGTTCTATTTGTAAAGCTGTAATACTCTGGTAGGTACCTTGGTTAACGTTTGGCTGTGCAAAACATATGGTCGAATATGTAAATTGACCATATAGTACTCAAAATAGCAAAGATATATTAAAGATTAGCGATCCCACGGCTACGGCTACGCACGCTTGAAGTTTGTAATGATATTTCTATGAAATATCCATAAAATTTTACTTTTCGAATGTTCCTTTTCTTTTTATTGTAAGATATTAATTCGTCCTAAACAATATTAAACATACAAAATTAAACAAAAACGATACATAAATGGTCATACCTTAATAATGGATTAATTAGTTTGATTATTTATACAGTTTGGCGTTAAATAAATCATAATTTAAATGTCTTGGAAATTGATGTGATTTTGCTTGCCAAAATTGTCGTATTTAAATGAAAAATCATCGTCCAGTTGTGGCGCAGGGACATAAAGTGTTGATGTAAACGCGGCTGGTTGTGGGTTCGATCCGTTCCGGTGACGAGGAAAGTGAAGAACTGTCTTAAAACTTATTTTTTTTATCTTCATGCAAATAATAATTTACAAACAATATGTAACAATTAAACATTGAAAAGTAAAAATTTAGCCAATTCAATAAAAAATTGCATTAAATAACTCGATTAGGATGTAACAATTTTGTCGACCTGCATACTGCATACATATGTAATGTATGTAATTGATATAACTTTATTATTGTATAAAAATAGCCTTTATGTTGCTCCACAACCTTCTCCATCTTTCAGTGTTAGTCCCTTAATAATCATTTCAGCGGTTGTTAACCCGGATAAACAGAAAGACAAACGACATAAAAAATTTTTTAAGTCAGTTTCTTGTGAAGAATAGTTAATTATAGTTTTGTTTTTCTTTCGCGGTATTTTTTTACATTTAATAATATTCAAAACTGCCCCCTTTATTTTGTTCAAAGCTGCCTCAGTGGTAATTAAAAAATTACAAACGTTTTTTTTTCAAGTAAATGTTTGAAAAATGTAGTGATTTCTAGTTTATTGCATGATATATGAAACATTCTAACTAAAAGAGGAAAAAATAAAACCATATACCTTGAATTGGATCCCTGCGATCCTTACGCGTTTATTTAAAAATGCCTAAAATTTTACTCAAAATCAAACACTCCTCGTAACTCAACAACTGGTTCTCATATATCAGCGGTGACAAGTGACACGTTTGCAGATTAGTGCTGCCACTACTCAAAAAAAATCTACCAAAATTTATTTTTAAAATAGCTCTGTTAGCACATATTGTCAAAGGTGGCCCCTGTTCAAAGCTACCCCCCTCTCCCCTATATATATTTATAAATATGGCGCTCATATTTGGTGGAAGTACTTAACCGGGTACAAGGAATCCAGTATATTAGTCTGCCGCGCTTTGGTAAATCCCGAAAACATAGTATCATCTATTTACAAAATTATTTTTTTTCTAGTACAGTCTATTTTAAAGACTCTACCTACTGACTACCTCAATAGGTAAAAACGAAACCCTTATAGTATCTCTTTGTTGTCAGTCTGTCAAGTCCACTTATCTCGAGATCCCGTGGAGGTATCAAGGTAAAATTAATACATATACAATAAAAATCAAGTTTCTAAGTCAGTGCAACCAAAAGATACGTTAAATGCATTACAAAGTTATATTTATACTTAATTTCATATAAAATGCGTGTATGTGCCCGAAAACTTAAATTTGTCAACTTTTATTAGTTATACCGTACCTACAATTCTGAAACTGGAAGCCTTGGCGGCTGAGCCCGACTCTACATTTTAAATATTTAGTGCATATTAAGAAAATATTTTTACTCAAATTCTTTAGATCATATACCGTAGGCATTGGATATGTTAAAGATTCAAGATTAAAGATTTTCAAAGACGGAATGCGATTTCTATGGCCCTTGATAACAAAGATCGCTTTTGACGTAAAACGAGATGACGACAATATACCAGAACAAAGGTGGTATGACCCTTAAAATTTTATAGAAAAAGGTACGCATGAATTTAAAGTATGCATTGATGCGGGTAAAAAATGTGGTCAACAATGCGAGCGAAAATATTAGAATTTTGACTATATTTGGCATAATACTTTTGTACAATATTTATTATATTATTGTAAATATAATTTAACCATACTTATTTAGAAAACGTAAAACAATTTGAACGTAGCGGGACTCGAACACGCGCCTCCTGGAAACCGACCAGGCGCTCTGACCAATAAGGTATACGTTCTCATCAAGCTACGTCGAAATTTTTATACGCTCGTTACAATTTATTTATGTTTTTAACATCTCTGTATGGAGATTTTCGCAAATTTCCTCTACTCAAAGATAATTATTGAGAATTATCGTCTGGCAAGAGTGAATGCTATTTATTAAATATTTTTAACTTTTTTTTTCTGTTGGGTGGTTACCAAAAGGCGTGGATTCGTATCCCGCTACCTTATAGTTTTAAAATGTTTGTAAATATTTTTTACTAAGCCATAGCCACTATTACTATTCAAGTGAATCTACGTCACCTAATATTAAAAAAAATAATTGGTGAAAAGATACTACTAGGTTATATGTTCAAACAGCAGAAGAATTAATTATTGAATATATTGTACACTAAATGCACGTATAATGTTTCAAATTTCATGTAAATTGTGTAAGTCAATTACAAGTAAGTTATGACGTATCATATAATTATTTAATATTCAAGCAGTAATTTGATTAACGCAGAATGTCATTAGCAAACATTTGTCATTTCCGCACTGTGTTTGACATTTATCACTCGGCCAGCTGATGAGCAGAAGCTGGAACAAACGATCAATTGTGAAAGGAATAAGGTGAACATTTCAATCCTTAATCGTATAAAGTTTATTGAATGAAATTTTCGATTTTATTTAGACTTTTAGATGGTTGATATTTTAATATATTTTTAGAAATACTTTCGATTTTCTCGTAATATGGTCAACAATGACTTAACAGCTTCGAACCAGCACTGAATTATGTATAGTTAAACGTGCAGCTATGATGACGCTTCTCCGTCTCACAAATACAGGCAATGCTCCGTTATTTCTCTCTTACCGGTAGCAATAAGCCTTTCCATTTTCGCTTCATTCTTTTTGTAATCATATCACCATAAAGTAACTTTTAAGACCTATACATGATTTTTATCTAAAAAAAAAGAAAATTGACCCACCCTACTACACAGTCTATCTGGGGATTTTATACAAAGGCACAATGACTGCATCTCTCTAATCGTCTGGGAGCTTCCCCGGTTTCCAGAATAAATATCAAAAACCAATACAAGTCCAGGACGCGCAGGCCACCATATTCGATAATCTTGGCAGTAACTCTCCGCTGCCTTACCATATTTCATATTCCGCCATCGGCTACGTCAATACCATCGTTAACCCCTATTTTATTTTCAGAAGATATTTATAATAATAATTTAAATTCATATAATGGAGACCGTAAATAAATCTTATTATCTCATATGTTCTTGAATACCGCAATATAAATGTGAAAAATACAATCGGAATAAA
>DWQW01011433.1:0-11443 GCA_018249695.1 Heliconius erato demophoon
ATATAGAGGTAAGGTTGATACAATATTAAAATAGATATACCTAATATAAATTTACAATATATAATAAATTTAAATTTACATATTATCATTACGATGGTTGTAATAAATTGTTTTCTCTATTCTATTAATTTTTTTAATAGAATAGAGAAAACAATTTATTTTTTAAATTTTACACTAACGAAAAATTATAATGTAAATTTTAAAAGAAATAAAAGTTTTACCCTGACAGAGTTATAAAGATGTTGTGCTAATATATTTAAAATAAAACAAAATGCCTACTAACTGTTATATTTTCGTACAAAATATAGCACCCGAATCAAAGGTTGTCAATGAAAAACGACATCGTGGCCGTGACATACGACGGGAATAAACTAATGGATTTCGTACAAATATAGAAATTTGGGAAACTGAACGGAGGGACAGAGCGAGAATATTTATTTATATTTTTTTAGCTTCACGTTGACTCCCGAACAGCAGGGTAGGTAGGGGGAACCTGAGAACCTAGTTTAAAACACTTTCTTCGCCATTTTCTGCCAAATTCTCGAACGGCGAAACTCAACGCCGCGCTTTACCTCGCTACCAGAGCGAAAAATGTTTTTTTTTAGATTCTTATATATTATCTTGTACCTACTAATTTAGAATATGGGCGTCTTAATTTTAATATTTTGTAGCTAGTGTAAATAGGAGCTGAAAAATTTTTATAGATATGACTTGTGACCAACGTGACTTGTTTTGAAAGACGGTTTCAGTACCTTATGTAGTTGTAGATGCATAAAACGATCAACTCAACCAAATTATTATTTTTAAACATTTTTTAAAGTGTTATTCCACACTTAGGAACCTGGTCGGTTTCCAGGAGGCGCGGGTTTGGGTCCCGCTACGTTTAATTTTTTATACGTTTTCTAAATAAATATTTTTCTTCCTAAGTGTTGAATAACACTTTAAAAAATGTTTAAAAATATCTAAAAAATAGTTTTCTCTCTTGTCAAACGATAATTCTAAGTAATTATCTTTGGGTAGCGGAAATTTGTTAAAATCTCCCTACAGAGATATTAACAACATAAATAAGTTGTAACAAGCGTATAAAAATTTCGATGTAGCTTGATGAGAACGTATGGCTTAGTGGTCAGAGCGCCTGGTCGGTTTCTAGGAGGCGCGTTTTCGAGTCCCGCTACGTTCAAATTTTAATACGTTTTCTAAATAAGTGTTTTAAAGAAGTACAAATTCTTATTATTTATAAAAAAAATATATTTATAAAAAATGTGCTAGATGAACATAGAACCGTTACGATCCTTGTTAACTGCGCCAAGAAAACAATAGCGTTATTAATTTTTTTATTATTACATCTTTCTTTTCCTCGAGTGGGAATCGATCCCACAGGTGTTTACAGTCACACGCTTATGCTCCTACGCCACGACTGGCCTCAACGTTATCAATTAATTCATCAATTTAAAGTTATCAATTGACTAAGCATAAAAATATTCAACAGCGAAACTTTTACATAAAAGGCTTCCTTTTTAAGTGAATCTTTCAAATAAATACAAAAAAATAAACATTTTTCCAATTAAAATTTTCATTGAAGCAGTACAAAAGTAAAGGTGAAACAAAGTTCAAGGCCGGCCTAATATAACGGAACTGACACGTTTGCTCTGAACCGTCTATAGTCTATACTTTACGTGACCTTGTATACAATTTTTTTTATATGCTATGTTAGGAAAATATTTAAAAAGTAGCGACCCGCTCACGGCTTCGCCCGCTTGGACTACATATTTATTTATTTAGTAATCTGCATTACTTTCATGCCTAATAATATTATCATTTTGAAAACAATATCTATACCTAAATTGAATAATAAAGTTTTAGTCAATTCAATAAAACTGCTATTTATAACAATCTTGCCGAACAACAATTATATAATATAAAGTTTTTTTATTTATAAGCAGATAAGCAGATTAAAATAAAACTATCACTAAATATTAAGGTAGGCTTGCTAACATACAATAGTGAAAACTATTTGAACATTTGCTTAATAGGGTGTTAGTAGGTAAAGGATGGAAAAAATGAGTGTCTATTGGTGGTCGACTGATAAACTATGTTTTTAGGGAAAAGACGAAAATGATGATCGTGGACCTAGCTGAACAAAACAAGCCAGAGAGATACGTAGTATTACCAACTGTGATGTTGTTCAGAATTACGTATAACTCGGATCTAATATATCTAACAAAGGAGGCTGCGAGCAGGATATCAAAAGACGATGCGCCATTACACGATCAGCGGTTGAGAAGCTCAATAAGATATGGAGAGATAGATACAACTAAAAATACCAAAGTTACAGTAATGAAATGTCTCGTCTTCCCTCTTATGCTCGGATTAAAACTTGGTTAGTGCGGTTGCATGACATCTAAAAATCAACGCTTTAGAGACGTGGTGTCTGCTTTCCGCACTAACAACTCTATACTTATGAACGGTTGAAGAAAGGTTGAAGAACGGGTGTCGTCGATTGTTGAATGAGGCATTTTAAAGGTTTTTGTTTTTTTTTGGCCGCAAACCAGGAATGTGTATATCATTTATTATTAATATTTTTTTTATTTTACTTTTCTTTTCCTTATAAGGTAACGAATATATAATACAATTAAAAATATAAAAAAAACAACAAAATCAGTGGCATCATTTATTCGTCATCAGTACATTCCATTGCAGGCACAAAACATATCATTTCATATACAAATACGAAAATATTACAGTTCATATTATTTATAATAGTGTAAAAAATAACATTATTAACAGTTTTTAGTAAAACGAGACATTCGACCCACTCTGTACACAATCTAAACATTAACATTTGACAAAAATATATAAACAATAAGGCATTGGTTAAAATTACATAATTAAAGTGTAAAATCCGTTAATTCAAGCAATTTTCATAATATTATTTTTTTATTTCTCTATATAGTCCTCTATGAGATCTAACTATACATGTAGCACTCTTCAGATTTCCCTGCAAAAACAAAAAAAATAGATTGAATGCAAATGAAAATATCTTTTATGTGTAAATAAATAATACGCGCACTTGAGATGTGTATGAGTGAATGAGATGATTACCGGTTCAAATTCCAGTGTGGTACTGTTGATTATTTTAATTATTATTTATATATTCCTTATATACATATTTTGCAAATTAAAATGCACAAGGTATAACAAACAAATAAGTGTAAAGTTCTGGAAGAAAGTGTAATATGGAGTGTCTTAACACCATGTTTTCTGTGTCAATCCTAATAGTATTAGTGTCCCACACAGGCTGGAAAGCATGGAGCCTAAATGTCACAATTACCTAATAATCACATATTTAGTTATTAGTTATATAATTACTTCGTCGAAAAGTATATAAAAAATATATGGATATTTAAAAAAAATTGGACAAATCTTCTAAAATCATACTTACAGTATTATATAATTTATAAGAATCTAAATACATACTTACATTTGTTAGCTCGTGTTGGATGTACTTTTACTCATGAGTTTGGCAACCATCTCTTGCACTCTCTTCATTTCTTCCAATTGTGTGGTCACTTGGTAGAGTCTATTTTCTCTCTCTACTACCGTTTTTTCTAGTTGTTTTATCATCTGTGAACAAATTGTTGTTATTCAATTATTATATTATTTATTATATGAACAATGTATTTGTATTCTTCATAGTAAAAAAAATAATCAAGCCTTGTACCAGGTAATTATTTTAAATTATTGTTAACAATGATTTATTGTATAAGTTGAAGTAATTATGTCAAACTTTTTCTATAAGTAGAGGATAGCTGGGATCCTTATGTTAAGACTCTCCGTTACCCGTTAACTTCGGTTCCCCACTTTCAGCCTAATTTTGGATATATTGCGCTCAACGCCGCGCTTTATTCGCTTACCATAATGAGAAAATAAAAATATAAAATAAATATTTTTTTCAAATGAGAACCACAGCCGTCGCGTTTCCAGATGATATGATGATATGTACACAAAACAGCCATTCAGAAATACATACATTATCACGTTGCTCCACTTCACGTCGCAGCGCTGTATCGGCAGCGGCAGCGTCTTCTAATTTTTTATCTCTCTGTTTCACGCGCTCTTCGAATTTTATTAAAACACCGGCGAGTTCACTGTTTTTGTTTGTCTGTAAAGAGTAAGAAAAAATAATGAAAACAGAAAAAGATATATGACGTACGTACATACATACTTTTAGCAATTTCTTTTTAATTTAATGTGATATACATATATTTAACAACAAAGTCAAAAATATTTTTTTTATGAAATATCTCATGTAATGGAATGTTTTATTTAGTTTCACGCTGTATTCCGCATTAAGGAGAGGAGGCAGAGAAAACCCAGTTTCGGGACACTCCATTCTCCTTTTGCCACCTAATGAGATATTCCGTGTCGATTAACAGAAATAACCGCCCCACGTCTTACCAATACGAGAAAAAGAAAAAAGTCATTCCCTGGAAAAGAAATTGAAACCACAACTGCTGCTGCCACACGCCACAATTGTGTCTAATGTCCTTATTACTATTACACATGTAACACATAAACCACAGGTATAATACGATTGTTGCAAATTGACAAGAAATAAACTGATAGAAATAAATGGACACTATAAAAAAAAATATTATCACCTGTTGTTCTAATTTCTTCTGTAACGTCTTGCTGTCCGCTTCGATTTGTTTCAATCTTTCTTCAGCTTCCTTCTCACGAGCTTTCATTTCATTTTCTATACTCTGCCATGGAAATAATTATAGCGTAAATCGTTAAAAGTAACTTAATTAAAAAAACTGTTCACGCCGTTACGAATATACGAATATTTACGGGGAAGCTTAGTGTTGAAACATTGCGTTTCCCAAGCACCGGCCATTTTTTTGAATATTGCATGTTGAAAAAAAAAACACAACGCTGCACTTTGTCTCTCGCTCGAATAGGAGCGAGGAAATGACAACAATTTATATAATATAATCATTCCCCCGAGTAAGGATCGAATCCACAACCTTGACACATTTAATTACAAAATTATATCTAATATAAAACAAATCATATTAAGTTACCATTATTTCATAATTACATATTTTAAAAATCAAATCAAATCGGCTTTACGCTGTATCCCGCGCACAGCAGGGTAGGCAGAGGGAACCTAGTGTTAACACACTCCGTTCTCCACTTTTCACCGAGTTCTGAAGGCAATGCGTGTTGAGTGGCGGAACTCAACGCCGCGCTTGCCTCGACACCAGAGAGAAGAAATGTAAATAAATATATCATTTCCTCGAGTGGGGATCGAACCCACAACCAGTCGATTTTACAGTCACACTTTGTGCTCCTGCTCCACGACTGGCCTGATACTTCTTTAACTTTTATATTGTCATAAGCGACATCTAGTTAAGGTAAATAAAAAGTCACTTTTCAAAAAGCAACAACAGATGGCGCTGCACTGTAAAACTAAGAACAAATATATTTAAGTTATTAGTATATAATAAATATCTAAAATAATAATTAGTATAAAAGATTTATTTAATAACTTACAGTAATCTGCGTTCTAAGTTCCTTTTGCAGTATTTCCTTTTGATTCTCCTTATCGAGTCTTTCAGCTGCTAATTTCGCTCGAAAACCGCGTAAGGTTGTTTCTGCATCTTCCAGTTGCTTGTGAAGGTTCTCTATTGTCTTTTTATGTCTAAAAATATAAAAAATTTAACATAAAAAAAAACTAACCATAACTTAATTGATTAACGATAAAAAATAAGCATAATCGAAAAAAATATTAATATATATGTTTTATTTATTATTTAAAGAAAATATATTGACTTGTATTTGAACCCGGGCGGCTCGCGAAGCGCACTAGCGTTTACTATATAAGTATAAGAAAAAACAATTCCTAAAAATAACTATAACAAATAGTTTTTATAATGCAAATTAATTTAAATAATTTTAGCATTAATTTAAAACAAAATAATAAAAAAAAATATAAAAAAACAATAAAAGACATGCATCGGCCGGGAATCGAACCCGGGCCGCCCGCGTGGCAGGCGAGCATTCTACCACTGAACCACCGATGCTTATATGAATAAGAGCTAAATTTCCATAATGTAGAGACATTTGACCTATATATAATAACTTTAACTATATGAATGTTATTGTAAATAATGAAACAAAAAATGCCCAATTGATCTTTAAATAAAGAAATAATAATATTGAAAATATATTAAAACAAATATTAAATATATTCATAGCCATCAAGAATTGGAGAGATTTAATAATCTTCAATCAAATATTTTTTTATTTTTCTTTTCACAATATTTAAAATTAGACTATATAAATTACTGTAATTGGCAGTTTTAGATGTAAATATAGCTTTAAACTCACTTTTAACATTGAATATTTTCCCATATAGTAAATTGGGTTTATTTTATATTTTAGGTATTTAAGTTTTGCTATTATATTACTTAAAAATATTTCTAAAGGTAAACAACTTTGAACTTTGCCGCCAATACCTACGACTCGATTTTTTCCACCTGTTTCTGTCACCTCTTGTGTTCTTGACAAATGGTGTTATACTTTACAAAAACACCTTCATTTAAAAAAAAATGTATTGTGTTAGGCTTATAGAGTGGTTAAAACTGTGCTTTCATTTAAAGGAGTGCTGACAAAAACTCTGCATAACTAATTCTACAAAGGCATAATATGAACCTACTATATTACCTTAATGACTGCCAATACTATGAATAAAGTACCATTTTTGAAGTGCTCAAAAAATTTAATACTCACTTTTCATTTTGCATTTGTGTTGTATATAAAACATCTTGCTGAGCCGAGTTAGTGGCCTGCAACAAAGCTAACGCGTGTTGCAACGACGCCATGTGATCTGTTGCACCCTGTATAAAGTAAAAAAAATAATACAATAGAAGTAGTAAGATATTTTAAAAATAAACATATAAAAATTTTAACGTAACAGGAATCGAACCAGTGCCATTTTATTCAAGTAATATTACCAAGCAATAATTTTATATAAATATAACGAAATTATGCAAACTAGAATCGTTGACGTGAAATACACGTTGCCATAGAAACGTGACCAGGACGACGAAATGCAAATATTTAATTTCTTTATTGATATTGATTACCACTTGTGAAAATGAAATATTTAAATAAATCGAACTTATAAAGCTTCGCGTTTACAGTAGTATCCTTATGCGCCTGCGTCACAACTGGTCTCTGGTGCTATATTCATTTTATTAATTTCTAATCTGCACTCTTTTATTATACAAAGTTTGGGTACGTCAAATTTCGTACTACTCCGTTCATACAATGTTGATGCAGTTTTTCTTTCACGTTTTTAATATATAATTTAAAATATCACCTGTAATGCCACTGTATGTGAATGCAGCCTTTGTTCTAAACAGGTCATCTTGTAACCATACAACTCCATTACACTGGACGTCGCTATATCTGATATCTGCAAATAAAATTTAACATAAAATGTATATATATAAGAGGCTACTGTTTCGTAGTCTAAGTGTAAACGCGACGATTGTAGGTTCGATTTTACTTCTGACGATGAATTATTCTTATTTCCTCGCTCTGGCAACAAGACAAAGTGCGATTTTAAAATCCTTCTAAAATATTTTAAATGGGGAACGGAATGTCCTAACACTAAGTTATCTCTGCCTACATACATCTAACACAAATCAAACAAATCTCTAGCTACTACTAAGTAAAAATATTGAAAATAAATTAAATCCACCCACCTTGCCTCCATGTAAAGCCTCATTTAGTTTACTTATAAGTGAATCTATTGCTAATTCTTGAGCTGGAGTAAGACGCTCTGTCCATACTGCATCGTTATCATTGTCGGACATTCTAGGTGATATGTTTTCCACGTTTATGTTTGATATATTTTGAATACTTTCTCCAAATACCTAAAATAATAATACATTAAGATATTATAGTTTGACTATAAACATATAAGGTTGTGAGATCGATTCTCTCATCGCCAAATTAAAGTTCGGCCTGTCAACACTCAAAGTATCAAAAATTGGGAAGTCCTGTTGTATACATACATAAAATCGTTTAAGCTAAGCAACATTCTCTAAACTCAAGGAATGATGGGCGCGCAGACTGAAGTTGGTTGTCAACATACAATCACAAATTCATTTAATATGCACTTAAAATATTTCAATAATTTTAACTAATGATTTGGTTAATGAAATAAAACAGCTTCAATGTGAGATATTAATTGAGGAAAATAGATTAAAGCAAAGGTTAATAAAATTCAGTGTTTAACAACTGAAAACTTTCTAGTTTGTGAAAATCGAAGGCACTGGTTCAAATACACTTATTGTTCTAAAATATGGGATTTTATAATGTGCTCTATATATAATTATATTAAAAGTAACACAAAGTATACCTGATTCATTTGATCTGATGGGAAGTAATGATGTTTTATAAGTTGCAATATTTGTCTTCGACGAGTTCCATTATTACTTGTTAAACCGGCACATAGGAGTTTACGGACCTGTATAAAAAAAGCAATAGAAAATATTATATTACTATAACACAATCAATCATATTATTAATTAATAAATTACAATACAATGAAACGCACCAGCCTAAAAAGACCGTAGCAGGCCTACGTGTTTTTGTTATAATTACACAACAATGTCTAAATGATTCCATAATTATTTAAAAATTCATAACTCAAATTATGTATTTATATATATACAGAGTGGAAGCGCCAGCGCTTCTTTTACAGGAACAGTATATAGGGTAAAATATTTCAAACTCATACCTAAAGAAATTAATCAAGATATCTCAACAGTTTAGACGTACGATAACATGTGACACAGTTACGAATCGAGGAAATTAAAACAAATTATACCTTAGAATGGCAATCCAACCCTCACCACGACGTTTTCTAAAGAAACTTTTTTTTTCTCTATCAACCTTTAATTTAAATAAAAAGAGTATAGTAACTAAATTAAAATAAATTTCAAAGAAAATTTTACCTGATGGTGTGCAAGCATTCTATTGAAGGCAGCTTCCCAGTTCTTAGATAGAGGTGCTAAGGACAGTCCACTGCGACACGCCAGCACTACACTCTGTTGTGCCGTCTCCATGCCTACGGGACCGTTCTGGAAATAAACAAATGTATTACAGTACCGCCTACGAGTCGTGGCCCCCTCGAAGAAAAGCTGTCAGAACTGTTGTGCATTATTCACTCAGGTAGAAAATAATCAAAAATAAGAAAAAAATATATGAAAAATCTAATGTGATCGCACAATGATCTACAGCTATCTTTACTACAGCCACGACTTTTTTGTTTCTAATTTTACGGCGATCATAGGGTAACCACAACACTTCAGTATATTATACAAGAGGGAACCAATACAATAGGATAGGATACCAATACAAAATATCAATACATCTAACATAAAATGAATACCTGTGATGTATACTGCAATACACTGTACAATGTATCTTCAAATGAGTCCGGTGTCACTTCTTGCAATACACGTTCTTGAGTTTCGCCTGTTTCGCATAACGCACCAATCACTTGTAACTGAAAAATTATTTATAATTTATATTAATTTTTTTTTGCTGTAGCTTCACACTGTATTCCGCATATAGCAAGATAGGCAAAGGTAGGCAAACATAGTGTTCAAAAAAAGACACTAGGTTCCCATCGCACCGCCGAATTTTCAAAACATTGTGTGTTTGAGTGGCGAAACTCAACACCTCCCAACAAAAAAAAACCTTATTAGCAAGGCGAGAATAGCAAAATATTTTAAATAAATAATCATCAGCTTCACGCTGTATCCCGCACACAGCAGGGTAGGCAGATGGAACCTAGTATTAAGACACACTGTTCCCCACTTTCCGCCGAGTTCTAGAAGCATTGCGTGGTGAGTTGCGAAACTCAACGCCGCGCTTTGCCTCGACAAGAGAGAAGAAATGAAAATATAAATGTAAGTAAATATTTAATTTCCTCGAGTGGGAATCGAACCCACAACTAGTCGATTTTACAGTCCCACTTTGTGCCCCTGCACCACGACTGGCCCCGAAATAAAATATTTAATATTTACTTTCCTCGAGTAGGAATGGAACCTACAATAGTTTAGCTTACAGCCACGCTTGTTCCACTATGCCGTGATTGCCTCATTTTATTTCATAGGCATATTATATAAACACAAAGAATTTATTATGGCCCAAAGGGATATAAGCCGACAGTAAATGTGATATATCAGTGAAAAATTAATTTTACTAAAATAAGGAGTAAATCAAATAAACCTAAATAAATTTAAAAAGCTAAGCTTAGTTGGGAGAAATGATATGTCTCAAATCCCAAATGAAAAGAAAACCAACACAAACCTGTGTTGTATTATCAATTTATAATTGATTTCAGCATGTTAATATTTTGATGGCCTAACCAAACATATTTTTTATTCTAATATTTGAATAAATTTTATTCAAATCCCTTTGCCCAATTTTTACCATCCCATGCATAAAAAAAACATCATACCCATTGTAATCCAGCCTTTCCAGGTTCCAAAGCTGGCGGCACCAATAAAGCTGGTAGACCATCACTTATCACCGATATAAGCTCTTGAGGTAGACTACCTTCATCTGTTAAAATATACAGTATTTTTTGTCTTCGCCCACTTTAAATGAAAGCACAGTTGTAATTACTCTATAAAATCCTAATTCAAATAAAACGAAAGAGATTTTGCCAAAATGAAAGTGTTTTTTTTTTTCAAACAAAATAAATAGTAAAATTATCGTTGTAAAATATAAAAACCATTTGTAAACGCACCGAAAGATATTGGCGGTGAAGTTGAACGTTGTTTATGTTTATTATAGAAAATAGTTAATTGCGTAAAATAGAACGAGATATATAGCTTTCTCGTTCTGGTATGTTTTTTGAGAATGAGAATTTTTTATGTTAGTGTAGTGAAAACTGCATTTAAATCGGCCTTACCTGAGATTAGTGTGCACATCAAACAGACAAAAAATTTAAAAATGTTTTGAAAAAAACTACAAACATTAGTTTTGTTAGTAAAATTGGTCCAAACAGAATTGAAAATCCAAAAAAATACACAGAAAATAATGTTTATTTACCTTTATACTGTGAAACTAAAGCTGCAAATAGCTCTAAGGACTCTGGCAAACAAATTCTACTAGATTTCATACATAAACACACTAATTGACAATGATGGCACCTTAGCGAGTATAAATCTGTAAAAAAATATCGATTTTAATCTTTCCAATATACTAATGACTTTAAAAGATAGTAATTAAAATGGTTGTTAAACATTTCAAAATTGTTGTTATTGCTTGTATGATGTTTAAAAAATATTAAAGCATCAGAATTTGAGCCCATTTTGATTTTAAGACAGTAGTATGTAAATATATCAGTTAT
>DWQW01011434.1:0-11442 GCA_018249695.1 Heliconius erato demophoon
ACGAGTAGTAATTGGACAAATCCCTGGTTAATACGGCATATAGATTGTTTTACAAATGACGTCTGATACTGTACTAACTTTGTAAGAAAATGATTTTTATGTAGCTATATATTAAGGCTAAAATCGTTTGTGTTTAGGGGGTTATTTTTAAAGTAATATGAGTTAGCTTGTAAGATGCTTGCTTTCTGTTTGTTCTATGAAACATTATAATGTAATGTAGGTCACCTGCTATATCATTATTTGACTTTGCCACTTCTTCCCTATTCTACTTTGCGCGTGCAATTGCAGTGACTTTTTGAATGTTGATTTGAATTGAGTAGATATATATTGAAATATCATTTATGAGGCCGGTCGTGGCGCAGAGGCACCAAGTGTGACTGTAAAATCGACTGGTTGTGGGTTCGATCTCTACTCGAGGAAGTGAAATATATATTTACATTTATATTTTCTTTTATATGCTCTGGTGTCGATGCCAAGTGTGGTGTTGAGTTCCGTCATTTAGCACGCAATGCCTCCAGGATTTGGCGGAAAGTGAACAACGGAATGTCTTTACACTACGTTCCCTCTGCCTACCCTGCTGTGTGCGGGATTCAGCGTGTAGCTAATTTTTTTTTATTTTTTGAGTGAATGTTTATATTTATGTAACCATAAGAGAAGTTACTACCATAGGCAATAATAAATAACCTACCTATTTACTTTGCTGAAACGACTATTTCTTATGAAATGTGAACAAAAAATATTGTAGTGACCGACGGAGAAAAGTATGAATGATGTTTATTTTATTATGTTAAAATTCTTAATTATCTCATTATGGGGCTAGGGTGGCTAACATGATGCAGTGGGACCTCGTGTGGCTCAAGTTTAGAGTCACGTGATCTGGATACGAGTGTTTTTTTTAAATACTTTGAATAAACAAAACTATAGATTGTCAGTACAGTAAATCTTTCATTGTCGACTACAAGGAAGGTCCGAAGGTCATAACATTTTTATCCTTATTTTTATCCTATGATTTATGACGTAAATCTATCATCTTATCAATCATATCAACAGTTTTATATACTTTATCTCAGATTTCACTTGTTTAGATACTACTTTCATATACCAGTTTTAATTAAATCAGCCGGTAACGTACTCTTAGTTCTTTCTATTAATAGCTCTTTATAGCTATAATACTTTCGATTCAAAATAGATCTTTAAAAGACCAGTTGTGGTGCAGTGGCACAAGTGTATGACTGTAAACGCGACTTGTTGTAGGTTCGATTTTCCTGATATCCAGGAAAAGCGCGGCGTTGAGTTGCCACTTAACATGCAATTGCCTATAGAATTCGGAGCACAGTTTCTTAACACTATATTTCCTCTACTCACCCTACTGTGTGCGGGATACATCGTGAATCGTGAAAAAAAATATCTTTTATTCAATCTTATAGGTACAAATTACATATCAAATACAATCATTTCACAAATAATAATCTTCACACACTATAAATTATTATATTTTGCATTTTTAAAGACAATATCGGTTATTAAAGCTTAAAGCAATTTGTAGATAAACGTTGAAAAATAAATTTAGTAATTAAATATATGCATTTTTAAAATATAAATCTGGAACCAATCTTCAACACTTGTAATAATAAAAAAAACTCTTTGAAATACAACTCTTTGTAACTTTACTAATATAATCACAACAAACTGTTTTAAATAAAACAAGATATACCACATAAAAAGAACTAAATAAGTAAGCCAAGATTTTCTTAACCGTGGACTACTGAGGTGGTTTTTTCGAAACACTGCCACCGGTATGGGGCTTAAAATAAATTATAATTTTATAGATAATATGTGGGTCATTCTTAAATTTTTTGCAGGTAACCGTTCCTGAAAATGATAAATTTACAAAAATACTCGAATATGACTTTCCTTACCCGACCTAGTACATATGCTTGTTAAAACAATTGAATTTATTCTGTTAGACTTGGCCGAGATGTTCAACTAATGGTTTATTCCACATTTTGTTAATTTCCTTTCGAGGTAATAGCTAATCTGCAGACAAATCATTAGATATATTAGTAACAGTATGGTATTGAACATTATCTGGTATATATTACTGTTAGCATATAATCGTGCAAAGTTCTTCTAATAAACAGACACTTTTCACCTTAAAACCTAAAGAAAACAATCGAGTACTATGAATTTCGCGTGAGTTTGTACGTATCTATATGTGACATCGTAGCTCTCAGATATATATTCGATTTCAATGTAGTTTCTTGTTCGTAAGGTAACCAAATTGAGAGTTTTTTTAGCCATAACTCAGTAACAACTAACGTTAGTATCGATGTCGCGCCTCAAAGGCCGTTTCATAATTTCAAAGCGATATGTCTCGAAATTGTACTCTCGTTTTTTCGTTGCTATTACCACATTTATTTACATAGACATCTACCCCAAAAAGAGTTAAATCTAAGAATTTGTCAACCTGCTGCGGCCTAATAGACCCATTTTGGCATTTGAAGGTTAAAATAACATTTTAATCCTATTATATAAGTTTCAATAACTATAGGGCCCCGAAACCTTTTAGCCTAAGGGTATTTTTATCATAAAACGATTGTATCTGTAGTTACCTTCCATAAAAATTGACCCAGCCGGGATTACATTCGATAAGCATCTATATCAAAGCAATTTTATGACAGAAACCATACATTGATACAATAAAGATAAACGCAAGTACGCATGACAGAACTTTCATTATGTAAGTATTTTTCATTGAATCACATCTTAATTTTATGCTTTTTAGCCACTGCCTACGACTTAGTAACTCCTATATACACTGTTGTAATATGTTTCTTTCCCTATTGATTTTTAAAAATATTTCAATATACGTAATAAATAAAGATTTTGATGTATTAGGGTTCCGTACCTCAAAATAAAAAACTTGGTTGCGGCTGTGTCATGGGCACAGCCGTTTGACGTAAATACGTTTATGGTACTATGGTATACTTAACTGGTTATATTTTTTAAGTAACATATTTTTGTTTATGTAATTAGCATGGAAAACAATTATTGGTACAAAATAAGTTACTTAATTATAAGTCTGTGTGTTAATTATAATATTATATTATATTTAATATGCAGCAAGATAACCTCAAAATGGAGTCGCTTCCGTCTCCACCGCGCGCGATGCGTCACTATTTTCGTTCACCTTCACTTTGTCAGTTAGTTACATAGAAAAAATCATTTAAACTTATATTTTTATTTCACTTCATACTAAATAAGTGCATAGAGTGCAAAGTTATATTTGTCAATTTTATCCGCGTAATCCAAACTTATAGAGTACTTATTGCCCGTTGACTTACATTTATGAATTATGCTTGGCAATGGGCATGGTTAGCGCTTGGATTTGAATTCATTAAGTGATTATTTTGTTTTGTCTTGTTTTGTATGTTTATATTTCTCATTAAATTTTTACTTATTTACATATTATGTTAACTTTATATTAATATTTTATATTTACTTCATATTTAAATTTTATGTTTACTTTTTGTTTACTAAAGCCTGTTAGTATTATATAATGTTTCTTGATATTTAATTTCTAATGTAAATGACATTGTCGAAATGAGAATAAAGACCTTTAAACAGAAGAAAGGAGAAATAGCGGTACAAATAAAAAACCATTCCGAAAAATTTACATTTGTATTATGTATATTTGTATACTACAGATAAAAAACCATGAAAATCTTATATTTGTATTTCATTTCATACAAAATGAGTCCACGCGCCTGTTAATTTAAATTTATCAACTTTTATAAGTTGTAAATTCCGTTGACCTGCAATCCTGAAATTAATACAAAAATCTCGGTGGGCGAGTCCGAGTAGCACTTGGCCTGTTTATTAATTAAAATATAAAAAAAAAAACTATTTATTGCGACAAATAAGTACACTGTGTTATCAGAAATATTTTGTAAGAAATGGATAATATTATTAAATTAACTTAACTTCACGCTGTATCCCTAGCGAATATAGCAAACGCTACGGTGTTTATATACCTCTTTCGCCTCGTCCTCTGTCAGCATCCTCTTCATACATGCCCTCCGTGGAGTTCTCATGCTTATTACATGACCTTTCTCCAGCATCTTTGATACTTTGTTTTCGAAGGTCAACCGAGGTCTCCCCCTACCTCTCCTACCACTCATTTTATAATAGGATTGAAATCACATATGAAAAAAAATTGCGATTGATCAACTTACTTCTCTTTGTTTATGGTACAAAATTGTGACTTATGATATACAAAATAATTATATGTACAGCAACAAAAAAAATAAAAAAAAATTATGGTGTCTTGTTGTCTGTCAGGGTTAAACGTATGTGGAAATATATTCATGTAAAAACGCTGTCTAAAGCCGCTTCAGTCGCGATGACATGGCAATATAAATCGTGTAAGCGTCAGAGCAAATCAAAATGGATGTGTAAAATAAAATACATATTATATAAAGAACTATTTTTACACAGGAGTGTGTGACTTTTTTTGTTAAAATAATCAATAATATGAATGTTAGTCGTAGTTGGCAACTTTGTTTATGTGTAATATATAGTTTTTTTTTGGGGGTAGGCAGAGGGAATCTAGTGTTAAGACACTCCGTTCCCCTTTTTCCACCAATTTCAGGAGGCATTGCGTGTTGAGTTGCGGAACTCAACGCCGCGCTTTCCCCTCGGCACCAGAGCGAAGAAATGAAAATATAAGTATAAATAAAATATTTATTTACTCTAATTCTATTAATAAAATATTTATTACTTCTCCTCGAGTAAGGAACGAACCCACAACCAGTCATTTTACAGGCACATTTTGTGCCCCTGCGCCCTTCATAGAAAAAATCATTCAAACTGGCCGCTATGACCGGCCTCATTGTGTATAGTTTAATATGTAAAATAGAAAATTTGATTTTTCATTCCGTTTTTTTTTAAAAACACATACGGAGTTTCAAAAAGTTCCCACTTAATACTTCCCGATACTCCCTAGCCAAGATATATACATGCTAAATTTCAACTTTCTAATACCAATAGTTTAGTCTGTGCCCTGCCTGTCCGTTACTTAAGATCGTATTTATAAATTGCTCACTCACCGAACTCAAGTCTGAGGTCGCTCTTGAGATACCATTTTCATTCATAAATAAGTAATTTATAAATGAAACCGGCATCTTAAAATCGATTTCAGACTTGCGTTCAGCTTATAAATACTGACCTTACTAATAAAAGTTTTTATATTTACATGTATGTACAGACAGGTATGACTACATTCCCAATTGTATTAGTTGAAAAAATTGTATTGTTTTGTTAAGGATACATATATTACAAAATTCTAAAGAAACCTCGTTACTAATACCGGAATATATTATTCATCAGAATTTGAACTTACAATAAGTGTTATTTTAAATATCTTAATACAATTTTTTACTCTTCTCGAAGTCTAAATGTCACAATTATGTTAATATTGCATTTTTTATGTTATTAAAAGAAAAACAACTATCGAGAGATTCTATGTAAAACAGACACAAAAAAAATTAACAACTCAAAACTACTTTTTTTTTTCAAAATTATAAAACAAGATATCTTTTCAACACTCTATATCTATTTATATCAGAATTAAGAAAGAATATTAACACTTCATGAATTCATATAAAATTCTTTAAACAAAGCAATATAGAAAGCACTACCTGTTTCAGAACACGGCCACTTCAAAGTTCAAACACAATATTGCGAGTGCGACTTCGTTCTTTCATTAATTTTACAATGTACCTACTGGCGACGGGCGCAATGAAAAAAGTAATAAGACATTTTTTTTTTTATTTTTTATTTATTTATATTTATATATTTTTTTAATTTTATACACTACTGACACTTGCTACGTACCTTACTATATTGGATTTTTTTATCGATGTTTGTGATAAGAAAATATAATTATAGGAAATATATATAGTTTCTTCCAGCCTACTAAGCAGCATAAAGCGTGAATGTGAAAAAACTCTACACAAATTTTATAGCACCAGATCATAATAAATAATAAAAAAAAACTAAAATACAATGAAAAATCTGTTAATGTTTTTTTAATTAAAATCAAATTTTAAAATATTAAAACAATTTTCACGACTCTATCACAAAGCTGTTACAATTTAATTAAATATTTCTCCAACACCAGATACAACACATACCTAATATAATGTCTTTTAAGCTGAACTAAGTAAACGTAAGGACAGGGATTTATGTACAAATTTATGACTTAAATTAGCTGAACTTGTATAACAATAATTTACATGATATTATGTTATAAAATAGGGCCTTTCAAATTTACATTTATAATTAAATTTCGATTTTATATAGGCGGATTTTACTTGAAATGTTGACTTCAGTAACCACAGTAACAGCTGGAGATCGTAATATTGATTCAGAGTTATAGTATCTGTATAAGATGGCATGCTAAATTTTCACGATATTATATTTTTGTTTCTTTGAATTTAGAATTTAATATTTCCGAATTTGTTACCTGAACTGACGCTGGCTGAAAACTGACGCTATATAGACTATATTCAAACGTAATCTCTACTAAAATATTAATTAGATACTAACAACGTAAATAAATTATACCAAGCGTATAAGAATTTCGGCGAAGCTTGATGAGAATGTATGACTTAGCTGTCGAAGCGCTTGGACGGTTTCCAAGAGGCGCGGATTCTAATCCTGCTACGTTCAATTTCTTATACGTTTTCTAAAAAGTATTTCCCTCTCCTAAGTAGAGTATAGAATAACACAACATCTCCTAAGTGTAGAATAACACTCTGTTGTACCTATTTGCCATTGACCTATCTTGAAATTGATATAGAACCCTCGGTCAGAAGGTCTGATTCGTACTTGATCAAATTTTTTATATTGATATTAATATAAAATATTATCTGAGGTCGGTCGTGGCGCAGCGGCACAAAGTGTGACTGTATAACCGAGTGGTTGTGGGTTCGACCCCACTCGAGGAGATGAAATATTTACTTAAATTTATATTTCCATTTCTTCGCTCTGGTGACGAGGTTAAGCGCGGCGTTGAGTTCTGTCACTCAATACGCAATCCCTCCAGAATTCGGCAGAAAGTGGGGAACAGAGCGTCTTTCACTAGGTTCCTTCTGCCTACCCTGCTGTGTGCGGGATACAGCGTGAAACTGATTTGTTTATTTATTTTATTATCAGCACCTAGATAATCGCCAATTAGATTTTATTTTTTGCATAAATTTATAGATATTGCTATCTGGTTGGAAAAATTAATAAATATTTATATATGTTCCATAAATGAACTGTCACGCCAGCTTTAAAATTTGGTCTAAATTAAAAATAAGCGCGAGTCGGGCTCGCACACCGAGGGATCCAAAAGTTAGAGGCCAGAGCCCTTTCATCTGATACCTCACTTGAACTAGCGGCTTTAATACCAAATTGTGTCCCCTTTTTAAGGCTATAATTTTTTTGGATTTAATCAAAAATAGTTTTCAGATTTTTTCTGAACTAGACTACCTGTACATGTTAGCTTCAAATTTCATAATTCTAGGTTAATCGGAAATACCCTAATCATTTTGATTCTCTTTATAATGTCGAAATACGCGTTTTTAGGAAATCATGGGGCCGTAGATCTAGGTATTTGACTTTGAATTTCAACTCGATATCTCCAAGCGTTCCTGAGATAATGAATCTTGACAGATAGCAGACAAACGGACGGACAACAAAGTGATCTTATAAGGGTTTATTTTTTCTTTAAAAGATACGGAACCCTTATAAATATATCTGACATAACATTTAAAGTGATCGTCTGTATAGTATTCATAGCTTACTAGTTCAGAAATACTGAATAATGTATTTCAAGCCTACATCAAAAGCCTTTTACATTTAAAAATATGAGAGAATTAAATTTCAATCTATGCATAATAATAAAGAAAAAAATTTACTAAGCTAAGCAAAATTATATTAAAATATTTGATGACTATAATTATATATTTTACTTAAATATTGTATCACTTTAAAGTCAAGAAAAATAACAAAATGATCGATATTTTCATAGGCGTAGAATTATTTTATACATATACTAGAGGGCGCGCGCGGCTTCGCCCGCTTATTAGGAGTGAATTCTAAAAAAACCACGAAACACGTGTTCAATAAAATATTTTTAACAGTCTAAATTTAAATTTTTATAAAAATCGGTGGCAATTTAAAGATTTTTCCATATAAACTTTCAACCCCTTATTTGAACCCTTAGGGGGTGAATTCTTAAAAACTATGAAACACGTGTTCAATGAAATATTTTTAAGAGTCTGAGTTTCAAATTTTATAAAAATCGGTACAGATTAAAAAATTTTTCCATATAAACTTTCACCCCCTATTTCATCCCTTTAGGGTTAAAATTTTTCCAATTCCCTTCTTAGTGGATGTCCAGAATATGAAAATAAACATCTGCCCAAATTTCCCGTTTTTACCATCAGCGGTTACGTGCGTCTTACCTCAGTCAGTCAGCACAAGTTCTTTTATATATATAGATGAAAATATAATAAGATACTGGTACCAGTAACCGACAAGTAACAGCGATCGTTACTTTTTTTTCAATTTCAGAAAATATGGATATAAATAAATATATAGTATCTTAAATTTTTGAATTTTTATTAAATACTTATTTACCAGGAGAACCTGGTCGGTTTCCAGGAGGCGGGGGTTCGATGAAAGTTTGAAATTTTCAATTCGCCTTTTTTTTACGTACAATAAAGCGAGAACTTAAATGAAAATCTGCATTTCTTAAGCTTTTGCCTATTATTTTGTTTTTACTGTTAAAGCTTTTTTTGTAAAGGTTTATTTCATCAACCGCTAAATATTATATTTTAACTAACTTTTATATTAAACTATTGGAAGTCAGTTTATATTTTCGAAATAACAAATGTCATATATTGGTTCTTATTTGGTATGTAAAATAATAAAATGTATTTCATAGTTTTTTCTCATAATTAATCTCATAAAAAAAATTTAAGCTTCATACAAATATATATATGTCGGCGTCGATTATAATGAATTTAGAAATATTGAGAATAAATTCATAATTTAGATCTTTTAACGAATAAAATTAGAAATAACATTTAAAGTGAATTTGATTTAAAATAATAATTTAGAAATATTGAGAATAAATTTATAATTCAGATCTTTTAACGAGTAAAATTAGAAATAACATTTAAAATGAATTTAATAATTTTATTTATGAATATAGTTCTTTATCGGATGTAACGTCATCGTACCACTCAGTGAATCAGGCGAGTTGTGAAGGAGGGGCGGCCTGCTTTATAAGCAAGGCGCATCGCCGGCAGGGGAACTTTGTGTTTTAGTCGGCCGTCCCATTCACAGCTCTTAATTGTGATAAGGATCACGCCTGAATCATAACGTTAGTGTGAGATTAATTGTGCTATCTCGTACAATGGAGGACCATCATCAAAGCAATGAGACGTCGGAACCACGAGGCTCGCCTATCATCAAATCTCGAGCCGACATATATTTTTTAATTTGTGATTCGACACCGATTGGTGTCGATTTTTTGTGCCAATATTCTTTAATTTGCTTTTATTGGAGTCGGTGCAAATTTAGAAATATTTTCTTATAAATTTGAGGCCGGTCGTGGCACAGTGGCACAAAGTGTGACTGTAAAACCGTCTGGTTGTGGGTTCGATCCCCACACGAGGAGATGAAATATTTACTTAAATTTATATTTCCATTTCTTCGCTCGAGGCAAAGCGCGGCGTTGGATCCTGCCACTCAACACGCAATGCCTCCAGAATTCGGCAAAAAGTGAGGAATGGAGTGTCTTAACACTATGTTCCCTCTGCCTGCCCTGCTGTGTGCGAGATACAGCGTGAAGCTGATTTATTTTTATTATAAATGTTGTTAGTATTTGTTCAATGTACTCTGTAGTTATTCTTTAACTTTTGTATAAAATTTTATTAATTATCAGTCATCACAAAATTTGAGTAAATTTTAATCATCAGTATGTACGTTTTCTCTTTTTACAACCCTGAACTACTGTAATTTATTGAGGCCATTGTTGCGCAGCGAAACACCGTTTGACGGTGTGTATTGACAACGGGTTCCCTCTGCATAACTTGCTACATGTGAGATTTAAGATTTAAAATTAGAGAAGAAAGTACTAGGTTAATTCCTTAAAACAAAATCCTTTTAATCTATATATTCCCTAAATAGATAATATTAATGGACTCTACAATTTTTTTAGAGTCCCTAGGATTCATTTAAAAAAAATTGATTAAAATGAAAAGATAACAAAAAATATTTAGCATATGCCTCGATCTCTACATCTATATGTACATACATATATACGATATAACGATATACTTGAACAACATAAAAAGTTCTTGTACTGACCGCGTAGAACTGACTGCCAATAGAGAATTAACTCGGGCAAAACTCAGCTTAAGCCTAGTTTACTTTATTGTGTAACGAGTTGTTAAGCCGACTAAACGGATCCGAGTGCTGCGTAACATCTTAATTAACGGGAAAATCATACGAATTGACTACTGTTTGTTTCTGTTATCAACATTTCGTGTAAATAAAATATTATTGTTATATTTTGTTCTGTAATTCGCAGCTTATTATATCTAAATATTACAGTTATTCTTTTCTATTAGTGGTAGAATAGAATGCTTTATTAGCTAACTAATTTATACATTGACGTTGAGTTCTGCCACTCAACACGCAATACCTCCAAAAATTCGGCAGAAAGTGGGGAACGGAGTGTCTTAACACTGGTTCCCTCTGCCTACCCTGCTGTGTGATCATCATCACATCAACCTTTCGACGTCCATTGATGAATAATCTTAATATCAAGGATCTCCACGCCGCTCGATCCTGCGCTGCGTTCAGCATCTTCTCGTGACCTGGACCTGATTGTCGGTCCACCTGGTGGAGGATGTGCTCACCGTTCATCGCGCGGTTCGCGACTACCGCTCGAGAACCTTTCTGCCCCAATGGACATGTCATTTTCATTTTAATAGATAAAAAGAAAATATTAATCTACGAAATGTCAATATATGTTATATATTGACATATAACATAAGGCAGTTGTGTTTTTAATCTATACTTCTATACTAATATTATAAAGAGGTAACATTTGTATTTTTGTATGTATGTATGTATGTATGTATGTTTGTATTGTTTTCACACAAAAAATACCGGACCGATTTCAAAAATTCTTTCGCTATTAGAAAGCTGCATCTTCACCGTCCCACATAGGCTATATTTTCAAAAAAAATAAGGATCCCTAAGAAAAATGCAATAATGTAACCCAAGGTGTCAAGAAATTGATCTAAAAAATTTTATCATCGCGTGCGCTGCGAAAACTATTGATGATAGAACAAAATAATGTTCTACAGTATTATAGAA